>PYAF01005994.1:139638-149776 GCA_007407185.1 Glycine tomentella
CGCATTTGAGAATCCTAAGAATATTTATCAAATATCGATGTCTCGCATATGAAATAAATATCCCAGCGTTACGATTATATTCGCGTGTTTATTTGCAATCTAAACGTTATGCTCTATGTCTAGCAACGTAACGTAAAGAGTAAATTTATTCATTTCAAACCCTAAGATTACTTCTCAGTCTCACTTCGAGTTTAAGTTCATGATATTAGTGATCAATTAATATCAAGCGTTAAGTACGGAATAAATTTATCAATAATAAATAGAAAAACTTATGCATAAATAAATATCAAAAGAAATACTATAAGGGTAAGAAGATTACATCCAATCCTTTGATAGAAGCTAGCCAAGAATGGGCAGAACCTCCGTAGAAAAATCGGTGAAAGGATTCATCCCTGCTTTCCGATTCGGCAGAGTTTCCACACTAATTTTCTCTCTTTCATTAACCTAAACTCTCTACTAAACAAAGATAAAAGAAGCAACAAGCTTTAGAACAAGCTTAGAGTAAGGGAGAGGAGAGAAATTGGCTTGAGAAAGTATGAAAATGGTTTAGGGGTGCATGGGTATTTATAAGGGTGGATCTGGACGAGTTTTGTCGCCCAGGCGACCATTTTAGGTATATTTTGGTCGCCCAAGCGAGCTAAGGCCCAAGTTGTTGATCCACTTGGCCCACTTGTCTTTCCACTTGCTGAGCCACTCGCCCAGGCGAGCAATTTGCACTACATTAGCTCGCCTGGGCGAGCTTAACGTACCTTCTGGAATAATTTTTGGGCCTTGGGCCTGATTTGCTTGTTGTACCTCCCAGTTTTGCTTTATAGTCCCTTTTTGCTTGCTTTTTGTTTTTCGAAAGCCTCGGAAGTCCTCGAATGCTAGCAAAATAAAAATAAAACTTGGATGAATCTTCAGAAACATAATTACTAAATGTTTAACATAAACTAACTAGATTAGGGCGAATTTTGACAGATATTCTTAGTTAAAACACAAGATAAATGCATAAAATGTAATCCGTTTTTCACTAAGATGTGGCATTTATCATTTGGCCCAAGGAATCAAATATTCAGCTCAAATTTGGACTATCCAGAAGTGTATTCATGTGGAAAAGCAATATAATAGGCATAGCTAAGTGAACTAATAGGAAGAAAAGTTTGGTAAACCAAAGTCAATGGTAAGTCAATGAAGATAAGCTTTTTGAACCAACCTTTCTAGGTGGCCTTCAAGGTGGAAAGCAAGCATTAAATAAGGGAATCTTGCAAATAAAAATCTAGTTTTAGCCAAAACATAAGCACCAATCAGATTGTGTTCCATGTCCAAGCCTTTCCACATGGCATAAAATCAAGTCAAGATAAAGCTTAAGTCATAAAATCTTCTAAGTTAAATGATTACCTAGTTAGAATCTAACTAAACTAACTTATAAAACATTTTATAATCCAACTAAAACCCTTACATCTAAACCAATTAACATAGTATAAATAGCTTGGCTGCTCCAAAAAAATTTCATAAACCACTAACACCAAAACTCATCCCACGGTTACTTGCTTCCTTGCACCTAGCTTTTCATTTCTTATCTTCTCTTATTACTTTCAAACCATAGCTTCAACTCTACATCAAATCTTCTTCTTTTCAAGACTTCATTCCTTGGAGGATTTACAATAGAATCAGCCACTTAATCAATTTCAAATCCAAATCCATTTAAGGTAGGCTAGGCTTAAATCTCTAGTTAATCATTTGTTTGGATTAACCTATATGCTTAATTGGGCAGATTCATGGTTATTGTTTAGGTTGGAAATTTATGTTATTTGAAGGTTATTTTATGATATGGAAATGTTGATTTAAACCATAGGATAGGTGATGATTTATAGGCTGAAATATTGGTGATGTTTGGAAGTATATTTGGTGATCTTTGGAAGTGATTTTAATGATATTTAGGTTGTTTGTTCATAGTTTTATTATGGTACTGTTTTGAATTAATTTTTAGAAGTAGAGGTTGAATGGTATGTAGATAAATGGTTCAAATGCTTGAGTAATTAAATTTGAAGATGAAGTAGTAAGGTGGTTGGTGAAAGGAGATTAAAATGCATGCTAACTTATAATTTTCTTGTGAAAGTTTAAAGGAGTTAGAAATTATTTGAAAGATATATTGTTGTTTATTAGTTAGACTATTAATATGATTTGTTTGTAGCTTGAAGATATTAAATTGTCATGCCTAAGTTGGTAAAATTTTGCCTGAAAAAGGTATAGTGGTTTAACCATACTTGTGGTACATATGATGTTATGACAACAACAATTTTTTTTCATAAGGTGGTATGTATTTTGCTTATGGATTTTGATTGATGATATGTTGATTTATGTTTCCAAGTCTAGTACGAGATTTGTGAAACAAAATTTGATACTGCATACGGTACGATATGTAGTGACCAGGTGCAGATACATAGAATAAATCATGCATGTTTGCGTGAGATGATCGCAGCGTCTACATCCGTACGAGGTGTAGCTACATACAGTACGATATGTAGAGGCCATGTGCACCCTGGGAAAATTCATTTCATGCATTCATATAGTTTACATAATTATTTTATGATGATTTACTAATGTACTAATGTGTTTTGGTGGTTTAATTTTGCCTACTGATAAATTTTATTTCTCACTAGATTTTTTTCATTTTTTTATAGATGGCAACAATGGTCAACTTCATTGATGCCTTGGACTGATGGTGGTACAAAGATAAAGAATTGTCTCTAGGAAATAAATGATGAAAGTATTGTAGTATCTTTATGTTTCGTTGAGAATGAATCTTATACAAGGACTGTGGCTACGTATTATATATATCAATTTAACAACTTCTATAACTTCTATAACTTATATGTTTTAGAATTTATACTAGGATCCGTTCAGTAAAAATAAAATAGTAATGAAAATTTATCTAACGATTCTTAGAAATTTAATCCTAATAAAAATATAATATCTAGAACAATTTTAGATCGTTACATATAGTAGGTAGCACCAAGCATGACATGCAAAAAAACTACTACAACCATCCATTTTGGTAAACATATTTTGAAAACAATTTTCTCATGACATTGAAACTAGAACCACGTTCTATTTCAGTGCTACTCAGCCTATTCTTCTCCATATTTTATTAAACAATGGAAGAATGAAAATAGTTTCAATAATATATAGTCAAAGAATTATTAGTAAATGGGAACATACGGGCAGGATGTTGGGCGGTTCCATACAAGTCCGGCAATCACAACAAGCTGCTACCCATCACAAAGTTCTAATGTCAGCAACAAATTGTATCAATAAAAAACACAAACTTTGAATTTTCTACAACCTGCAATTTGTAAAAATATATGTTTCAAAATAACATCTGAAACAAAAGCTGAGAGTAAAATATGACAGAACCTCATCAAAGACACCAATTGCACTGTCCTCATAACTTGCTAGAAAGAAACCACCAAGAGTGTATCTGTATCAGAAATCACAACTTTCAAAACATAAACTTTTATATTACCAATAGACAAAATGAGTTTAAAAAAAATTGAATTGACAACTTTCAAAAAATCACTACTACAAAAAGTCCATTTTACGACGTTCAGTCAAAAACTGTTGTTTGTTAATCGTCTTCATATATGTCGCGGTGGCAAACTTGTAAATAAAAGAACATAAACAAGAGACGATTTTTATAAAACTGTTTTTGAAAACAGTGTGCAAAGACGGTTGTCTTTGAAACTGATACCCTTTTATGCACTTCTGGTCACATTCTCTTTGGCGCCTATTCACATTCTTTTCCTTCAAATCAAATAATGGCCACTCTCTCCTCAAACTCTAAGATTCCAATGTTTGTCTCTCTCCTCCGCGTTGTCTGCCTCGCTCCGGCCGCGCCATTGCGACTCCCGCTGTCTCTTGCCGGTCGTCTCTGTCGGGCTCGACGCGAAGCCCGCTATGCTCGTATCAAAGGTGTCACCGTCAAAATCAGAAACTTCTTCTTTTTCTTCTTCCATTGTTCACATGAAGCTTCAAAAACTCACGCGCAATGTCTCCCAGTCCATTGCTTCCCTCAGAAACTCCCTCAACATCAGCAGCACCATTAACATCCAGTTCTCCAAACCCGACGCGCCTCGTAGCCTCGTGTGGACCGTCGTCCTCCGTAACCTCACACACCTCTACCCTGGTTCACAGCTCCCTGAGAAGTTAGTCTGCAACATTCGCAAGCACTATAATTCCCTGCCTCTCAGGTTCGAACCCCAACCTGCTTCCTTCGTGTGTTTGCTTTGGTTACGATGTTTTCGTGATATGGGTTTATAAAAAAAGGGACTTCTTTCAATTAATGCATAATTTTTGTATAGTTGTGACTTTGGCACACCTTGAGACAACTCTATTGTTATATATTTAGATAATTATAGTTTTAGATGTTTGAATTAACCTTTTTTGTGAGAAATTTTTAATTAACTATAATGTTTATTAAAGATTAAAATAAATAATGTAAAGTTTGTGATTTTTCACACAAACTTATGGACATAATAAATAGTATAAGATTGTCTAGAAATTTTCAATTACCAGTCTGCGAAGCACTTGCACTTTGTTTGGATGGACTGAACTAAGGAACAGAGAATTAGAGGAGAGTGATATAGGAAATAAATAGTACACTTTGACAAAGCAATGATTATAAGGGGAGAACCATTTGGTGGTGGGGTTTACATAAAAATATTCTCTCCTCTGATGGCATGAATTGTGTTCATGAGTCAACTTCTCAATAACTTCAAACAATCTAAGTGGATAACAATCTTATCATATTCTATTTCCTTGTATTCTCTGTCTTGATTGTTGTACTTTTACCAGAATTATGTGTAAATCCTAATGTACAACCAGCCTATATATTGTTAGTACCATGACTTTGACATATATAGAACATATGTTATAGTTTAAAAGGAAACATTAAAGGGAATAATCTGAATATTATTGCTTGACATTGAAATACAATCATGAGTCTTTGTACTTTGCTTCTATAGGCCATTGATAATCAAGAATAACTGAAAATAGGGAAATAAAATCTCCTAATTTTCTGATAATCAATCTCTGTCCTTAATCAGTGTTAATTATAGGGAAACCATTCTTTCCTAAATTAATTACATATTTAAAACAGTTATCTTCATTAATTTCTTTACATAATATGATATAGCTAGTAGCTTCAATGCTAGAATTGTTCCTTCTTTTTCTTCCTATGGCTGCTGCGACTCCTTCCACCAATCCACTCATTGAGCTAACTACAATGTCATCCATTCCCACCAAAATTAATTCTGACAATCACCACATCTAGCACACTCAGATCTTGAAACCAAGGACCTTCTTGGCTACTTTCTATCAAAAGCCTATGACGTCTGCTACTTCTGCTGCTGCATGGGATCGACATAAAAAGCACGGTGGTAGTATGTCACATACCCCCATCATGTCCCTCGAGGAGAGTCTTATTTCAATAACAAAAGCCACCTTAAGTGTCATTAAACATCTGTATCCATTTTCCTCTTTGCTTATGAACTCACTTATTGGTCATCTTGTTGATGATCTTGATTTACTCATCATTGGGTTGAAGGGACTTGGCCCTGCATTTCATGAATTCTCTGCCTCCATTTGAGAATGTTATTCTCCCTTATTGTTTGCTGAACTTTTCAACAAACTTGTTGATAGAGATTTTTCTCCAACATGAGGAATGTCAGCAATAGTCCATTCCTAGAGTCTAGTACTACAAACTACACTAATAGTTCTAACGCATCCTCAACTCATGGCCAAATCAACCCTTATGGTCACAATTCCTCTACTTCTGTTGACCTTCCAAACAACAACACTCAATGAGGTATATTGTCTATCACCCAGTCCCTGCATTCCAGTATTTTGGTTGTTGTGACCACACTGCCAAAACATGTTACATGCTGCACAAATAACTTACCCCTATGATCATCATCTCTACTAAGCAAATATGTCACAACATGGTAACATTTTTATCCCACTTGGATGCTTGATTTGTGATCTTAAAAATTTATCCCTATCTCTTTTCAACTCTCTGGCTCCACCTCTATACCCACATCTTTCACTTCTTTCCAATGCACTAATGCCATATATGTAACATGTGTAGCTCAAAATCTTATATCTACCTCACAATTATGTCACACTAACCTTGTTTAAATTTATTTCTTTTCTTGGCATTTTGAGGTCAAGAGCTTGAGCCCCAGGATGATACTTCTGTGTGGAAAGAATGAAAACCATGCCTACAAATTGACATTTGGACCTTCCGTTCAAGCTCATCATGTTGGTTGCTCTTCTTCTACCCTGTGAAACTGTCCCATTGGTCACCCAACATCTCTAATTCTTTACTAATAGCAAATCTTGTTAATTGAATGCCTACTCCTGAACTATGAAATGTCCTATGGAATTTCTCTTCAAATGTCCACCTAATTATCTTAAACTGTGGATCTTTGGTTGTTTGTGTCTTTCCTTGGCTTACTCCTTTCATAAATAATAAACTTCTTCCTATGAATCACTCCTAATTCTCAGCCTAAGGATTTTTAAGGACCCAATGAGTGTAGCGTAGTTGGCAATAAAAAAAAAAAAGGATTTTAAGGTTGTTAATTATCACCACTTTTCAATGAGGTTGAGTATGAAACTTGGGAACCTAACTTATTAACTCCTACTTTCTTCCTCTTAGATGATCATAGCTCCTTCTTTCCTTGTTTTTGAATTTCCCCTTCACTTCCTTATTCTCACTAGTTTCTCGCTTCTTTTATTCCTCTTTCTTTGCTCACTACTGTTTTCCATTTTAGTCATTCAAAGACTTCCCCATTTAACTCTTAATCATAATTTTCTTATATATTTTTTTGGTTATATATGACTTATAAATCTTATAAACTAGAATTAATTGCAAAATTAAAACTGCATGTACCAATCACAAATTGACTATATTAGGAGGATTATAAAGGCATTGTAAGTCTATAAAACCCAGACTCATTTTTTTTATTCTTTTGTGTTTTTTAGGCGAATGCATGGTGGAAGGAGACTGTGGGAGTCCAGGACGATAGGAAGTGGGGACATGTTAAATTTGAAGAAATTACTTTGCAGGAAAGGCACTATAAAGAGGTAATGTGTAACACCCTGAAAATTCAAAAACTATGGTCAAAATATTAAATGAATTATTCTTGCATTGCTATTGATGTGAGTATTAGATTATAAGAAATTTGGCTGGTCTATATTTGAATTAATTAGGTGGAATACCAATTAGAGACATTAAGGAAATGTTTGAAGAGAAATGACCATGTTACCCTTTCCTTAAATCAGAAATTACAGAAATGCCCTTAAGGTGAAAATAACAATAATGTCCCTAGATATTTTTGAAAATTACAAAAATGCCTCTACATATTTTAGTGAGATATTTTAAGATGAAAATTATATAAATGCCCTTGGATATTTTGGAAATGACAAGAATACCCTTAGATATTTTTGGCTTGATATTTTATGGTGGAAATAACAGTTATGCCTCTAGGATGAATGATGAATTTATCATAATGCCCTTCAGGCCAGAAATGCCCAGATATCCTTAGATATTTTGTGAAATTCTGATAAAAGTACAGAGAACTCTTAGAGACAGATAATCAAGATACTTTGTGACAGAAAACAATAGAATAAAATTTCTATGAATTTTATAATATAGTGACTTTGGAACTTTATTCAGAAAAATATAGAAAAATGATAGATGGAATCTATTAAATTTTCTCTTAATTACAGAATGAATAGACTTATTTTATAAAATAGTTAGTAATTTTGATAATCAAAAGTAAAGTGAACCAATTAGAATTAAGATAAAAGTAGTCTTATAAGGAAAATCTGAATAGGCACTCTATGTAGATTACTTGTGAGTAATTTTTACTAGAATTAAAATCAGTTTCTGGAAAACTCTAGAATGCTATTATTCAATATTATCCTTAGGTAGAAGAGTTCGAATTGAACTTTGCTTCTTTGGTAGAAAAATTCAAGTTGAACTTTACTTCCTCTTAAGGAATACCATGTGTGAAGTCATGTTGGAACTGAACTCTTCTTCCTCATAAAAGGTGACATGTGGATAAAAGGAGAATCATATAATTTTCTTCTCTTTAAGAAAAATATCTTAAGCTTCATAAATTAAAATGATAAGATACAATTATGAAGGCTTAAGAAATATGTAGCAACTTGTAACTCACTATTAATATAGGAATGAGAAAGCTATCATATATGTGCACAAAATGAGAAGAAAAATCTTCTCTTGTTCCCTTGATGAATCTCGTAAAGCATGGTGTAGAAGGGAGGAGAAAGTTCTTGAATAGCCACTTGGAAAGGCAAGCTTTATGATGAAGACAAGTGTTAAGACACTTGTAAGGCACATGATGAACTTAGAAGATTTTTCTCCCTTTTTCCTCTAGCATTCACGTGAAGAAGCAAGAAGCATGGAGAAGCTTCATGATATGCCAAGTAAGTGGACACTTGGAAGAAAGAAAAGAAGGAAGCTTTAAGATTAGGACAAGTGGTGGGACACTTGTAAAAAATCAAGACAAGTGTAGGGACACTTGTAAAGGAATCATCATGACTTAGAGATTTTTCTAAATATTCAATTATTTTCCACCTACTATATAAAGGGAGGAGGAGGAACCTAAGTGAAGCCAATTTCAAGACCACCCTTTTTCTACAATCTCACGTGAAACTCTCTCCTCACACCACCTTCATTTCATTTCATCCTTCCCTTATTAAAGCCTAAATCAAGTGAGAAGAAGACTCCACTTCTCCTTGAAGATCACGTGTAGAAGAGGCTAGCATATTTAGGGAAAGTTTGTCAAGTCTTGGAGGAAGAGAAAGATAAAATTATTAAGAGGTTACAAGGTATGTATAGGGGAGTTTATGCTAAATATAGTTTAAGTGTTACTTTGTTTAAGTATGTATAGGGAAACTTTATGATAAAGATAGTTTAAGTGTTGTTTTTGTTTAAATAAGTGTTTGAATATTCATGTGTTGTTAAGTGTTTCCATGAAGTTCATATGTTGCTAAAAGTTTCTAAGAATTTCTCTAAGTTCCATGTGTTGTTGAGTGTTTCTATAAATCTCCACGAAGTTCATGTGTTGTTGAGTGTTTTATAAACCTTTGTATATGAATAATATGCTGAGATTCTGTACATGAATATAAAGTTGAGTTCTATACTTTATGTTGAGTTTCTGAGTAAAGTATGTGAGATATAAATTAAAGACTGATGTTGAAAATAAATATGAGATGATGATAAGAGTTATACCTTAAAGTGAATCAGTCTTATATGCCTCATATGCATATGCCCGACGGGGGTTAGTCCGCATTATTATCTCGAGAGGAGGTGTGTCAAATAGTTATAGGAACTGAGTACGAGCGTTCAGACAAGAGAGGTCTAAGCCGGGGGGTGCTTTGGCAATGAGGAACTCACGCCACCCATGATGATCACATGTAGTGTGGGTGACCTTCCTATGCACCACTGTGACACCTTGACAGATCGTGCAAGTTCTTGACATTGGACTGGGGCTATCTTGACTATTGGTACCAATTATTGAAAGAATTCAAGAGAATCATGGATTATGATAAGAGTCTAAGAGAATCATGCATCTTTAAGGATGTTGTTATGAAAATCTGCCTATTGAATATATATACTGTTGATTAAATTATGTTTATCATAAACTTACCCTGTGCTTTGTGTCTGTGGTTGACACCTGTCATGACCTCGATTTTATTCGGACGAGCAGATGAACAGCAAAGAGAGACTATTAGTTGTATACAAGAAGAGGATTTTGTTTGAAGATGTGTTATTTGAAGATGATATGTTTGAAGATGTATTCTGTTGTGAAAGAAGGTTTTAGTTATTTGTACTATGTAATAGAATTGATATCAGTACGTATTTTATTGTACATTGTAACGACCTAAATATTTACTTATTTTTATTTTTACTTAAGGATAAATTTCTAAGAGACGTATAATAGTAACGTTTTTAAAATGTAAAATCTGCAAAAGATTTGTTACTTATATATATAGCCAATGTCTCTGATACAAAATTTTATATAATACAAGTACACTACTTTCTCAAATATCCAGCTTGTTATATAACTTC
>PYAF01005995.1:7470-26949 GCA_007407185.1 Glycine tomentella
CGTAGCTCATGAGGTCTTTACCTTGTATCTGCATACAAGTAAATAAGTCGTGCTAGTCTTACCCGAGATCATTGATCCCCATTTTCAGTGTCTCTAGACTAGGAACTTAAATTAAGGAGTAGACATCTGGTATCCTTGAATCCTCATGATCGTGATCCCATCACTGATATTCAAGAGATACCTATTCTATTCCAAGGGTTTTATCCAGTTACTCATATATTAATAATGATATCGAGACAAAATATGAAACAAGATAAAGAGTGCTTATAATTTATTCATGACGATATGAAAAGTACATGTACGTCCTAATCTAATGAAAAGATTGTCTCTATGAGGAAATCTCACAAATAGTATCATTAGAGTAGTCTCTTATTATTTGGGTGTGTCTTTCCTTAGACTAGAAGTTTTCACCTAGACTGTGTTCTAGAAGACATGCTTTGATTGTATACCTCGTCTGCCTGAAACATGGAGACACATAGGTATATCTTTGGGCATGTCCTGAAAGATCACGAGTCTAGGGTGACTAGCTGAAGGAATTCATCAAATCTCTGTGAGAGATTAGGTTATCTGTAGATCGGAGAAATTGGGATGATATTTACGGGACTCGGGAATCTATGCATAGTAAAAGAAATCATGAGATGATTTGCCTTTAGAGTCAGTAAAATTGGAGACTCCCTATTTCGTATTAAAGCTTACCCTAGACCGCAAGGGTTGATATGTTTCCTTACCCTAGGTTTTATGGGAAGGTAACGAAACGAAAGGAAATACATACGGAAACCAAATAGATTTAATAGGATGATCTTGTCATTTACCTAACTAGTTTTGGGACAACAAAGCATTGCTAGTGCTCTGTGTTGTCATTAAATGGGTAGAGGCCTTGTTGGGCCCAAACTCATTTATGTCAGTAGCTATGTTAGGCCTAATGGGTCACACACTAACACTTTAATGTCATGACATTGTAGCATTAAAGGTTTTGGGCCTAATAATGGTTGTTGGCTCAAGAAAGAGTTTAGAAACTTATCTTAAAGAGAGAGGGGCGCATGAATGGAGTTAATGGACTTGAAAAATAGGAGATCGTCAATTCCTAATTCGAAGTTTCAAAGCTGGATTGTATATATGATGATTCTCCTCTAGGTTTCAAAGAACCTTAATCTCACATAGTTAACAAAATGGAATCACATGATCTACTGGAAGAGATAAATTTTGGAGCTAAACCTGATCGAAAATCGACCTATGTAAGTAGGTTATTATATAACATGTCAAGGAAGAAGATTATAGCTCTTTTTCATGAATTAAAATACTTTTCTGCATGGAAGTACAATGACATGCCAGGACTGGATAGAATCTGGTCGAACACCATTACCAATTCGAGAAGGGGAAAAACATGTCAAGTAAGCTCCTTAGAGGTTTTCACCTGATGTTGTTTTTGAAAATTTAAGGCAAAAATTGAGAGACTGCTTAATGTTAATTTCATCCGCACTGCCAAGTATGTTCATTGGATTTCGAATATTGTACCTGTTATAAAAAAAAATGGAAAATGCATCTTTATATTAATTTTAGAGATTTAAATTAGGTGACCCCTAAAGATTAGTACCCAGTGCTAATGGTTAATATGCTTATTGATTTAGATGCAGGACATAAAATTTTAAGTTCGTTAGATGGATACTTGGGATATAATCAAATTTATATTGTCGAACAAGTTGTTTCAAAAATTGCTTTAAAATGACAAGGGGAATTGGGAACTTAAGAATGGTTTGTGATGCCTTTTGGTTTGAAAAAAGCAGGGGCAACTTATCAAAGTGCTATGAATTTAATGAAAACAATATGAACACACACAATAATCGATTACTGATTGTGGTTAATACTTGGCCTTTTAAAAAATATTTAAAGAATCAGAGTAATAAATGTTGAATATAGGAGGAGCTGGAAGAAGATCAAGTCAAAGATGAAGCTTGTTGAAGGAAGATTTCAGCTTTTCACATGCCAAGCCATTTGTAATGGGTTTAAGTGTATGAGAGGCTAATCTTTTGATCCTTGCATTGCATGATCATGACCATTAACATGCATACATGATTTTACTAAACTAATTGCCTAATTAGTAAAACTAATGATACTTGGTTATGGCATAGAAGAGCAAGTCACTTGAACATGCATCATATGAATAAGCTCATTAGGAAAAACTTAGTAATTGGCTTACCTAAGCTCAAGTTTGAGAAGGATAAAATATGTGATGCTTGTCAAAAGGGGAAACAAACAAAGAATTGTTTTCAAAAAGCAAAAATGTAGTTTCAACTACAAAACCCCTTGAGCTATTGCATATGGATTTATTTGGTCCTTTAAGAACAATGAGCCTAGGAGGTAACTACTATGGTCTTGTCATTGTTGATGATTTTTCTAAATACACATGGACTTTGTTCATAAGAACCAAGAATGAAGCATTCACAGCATTTAGGAAATTAGCCAAGACTATTCAAAATGAAAAAGCTTGCAACATTGTTTCAATAAGAAGTTATCATGGTGGTGAATTCCAAAATGAAAACATTGAAAAATTCTATGAAGAATATGGCATAAATCATAGTTTTTCTGCTCCTAGAACACCTCAACAAAATGGTGTTGTGGAAAGGAAAAATAGATCCGTTGAAGAGGGTGCTACAACTCTTAATGAAACAAATTTGCCAAAACATTTTTGGGTTGATGCAGTGAACACTGTTTGCTACAATTTGAATAGACTTCTTATAAGGCCTCTTTTGAAGAAAACACCTTATGAGCTATACAAAGGAAGGAAGCCAAACGTTTAACACTTAAGAGCATTTGGCTGCAAATGTTTTGTTTTAAATAATGGCAAAGAATCTCTTGGAAAATTTGATGCTAAAGTTGATGAAGGCATTTTCCTTGGTTATTCTTTACAAAGTAAAACATATAGAATATTCAATAAAAGAACACTTTGTGTAGAAGAATCAGTACATGTAATTTGTGATGAGTCTAACACCTCCAAGGAGGAAAAAGTATGTGATGATGATGCAAGAAAATTGGAAGATACTATGCAATTAAATGAAAAGATAAAGCTTGATTCAAATGACAATGTGGAACATTCAACACCCATTCAAGAGCAAAAAGAGTGGAGAACCACTAAAGATCTTTCTCTTGACAATATCATAGGGAAAGTATCAAAAGGAGTCTCTACTAGAATCCTCTTTAAGAAATCTTTGTTGTACAATGGCATTTGTTTCACAAATTTAACCAAAAGACATGGACCAAGTTTACTTGATGAACATTGGTTAATGGCCATGCATGAAGAATTAAATCAATTCAAGAGAAATGAAGTATGGGAATTAGTTCTTAGACCTTCTTCTCATAAACCTATTAGCACCAAGTGGGTTTTTAGAAACAAACTTGATGAAAATGGTATCATCACAAGGAACAAGGCTAGATTGGTTGCTAAAGGATACAACCAAGAGGAAGGCATTGATTATGATGAAACATATGCTCCAGTTGCAAGATTGGAAGCCATTAGGTTGCTACTTGCTTATGCATGCTTAATGAGTTTTAAATTGTTTCAAATGGATGTTAAAAGTGCTTTCTTAAATGGATATATTGATGAGGAAATCTATGTTGATCAACCTCCTGGATTCATTGATTTTAAACATCCAAATCATGTTTTCAAATTAAAAAAGGCATTATATGGTTTGAAACAAGATCCAACGTCTTGGTATGAAAGGTTGAGCAAATTTCTGATTGATCAATCTTTTATAAGAGGACAAGTGGACAAAACCTTGTTCATTATGTAGATGATATAATATTTGGTTCATCTAATTAGTCTATATGCAAGGAATTCTCTATCTCTATGCAGAGTGAACTTGAGATGTCTATGATGGGAGAGTTAACATTCTTTCTTGACTTCAAGTGAAGCAAATGAAGGATGAAACATTTCTAAGTCAATCAAAGTACTGTATGGAAATGATTAAGAAATTTGAAATGTAAAAATGCAAAGATGCTGCAACTCCCATGGCTACATCAACTTATCTTGACTTAGATGAAAGAGGAAAAAGTGTTGATGAGTCAAAGTACAGAGGAATGATTGGATCCTTGTTATAATTAATTGCAAGTAGACCATATATAATTCTAAGTGTTTGCTTATGTGCAAGATATCAAGCAACTCCAAAGGAATCTCATCTTACTGCAGTAAAAAGGATACTCAAATATCTCAAATCCACACCAAAAGTTGGATTATGGTATCCTAAAGGTACATCAATAAGCATAATTGGATATTCTGACTCAGATTTTGCAGGATGCAAATTGGATAGAAAGAGCACAAGTGGAACATGTCACTTATTGGGAAGCTCACTGATTTCTTGGCATTGCAAGAAACAATCATGTGTAGCCCTTTCCACTGCTGGAAGCTATTGTGCACAAAGCCTATGGTTGAAGCAACAACTACAAGACTTTGGTGTTAAGCTACAAGAAATTCCCCTATTGTGTGACAACACAAGTGCTATCAACATTTCCAAAAATCCTATTATGCACTCAAGGACCAAACACATTGAAACCATACATCACTTTATCAGAGATCACATCCAAAAGGGTAATATCAAAATTGAGTTTGAATTCAACGTTCACTGGAATAATCGATTACAGATCGCATTAAGCGATTACACAAGTTGAAAAACCTTCTGAAAATTCATTTCTCTCTAGAATAATCAATTACCATAGTTCATAATCAATTACACTTCATCTTCCTTAACTGGATCTCACTGGTTTAATCGATTATGCCTCGGGTTAATCGATTACAGCTTATACGAAAACTGTGTTTTGCTTACAATTAATCGATTACATAAGCTCGTAAGCGATTATTCATGGAGTTATTGCAAAAATTGACAGATTTTTTTGAAAATTGTAAGTGTGCAACTGCTATAAAATTCAAAATTTGGAAATCTTGAGCCTTTATGATCATGGGTTAATTCAAAATGACATTTATACTTTCAAATTTCAAACTTTGGAGCCCAAAACATCTATAAATATAGCTTTTGGTGAAAGAGAAAATCACACCATTCTCTTCTTCATTCTCTAAGTCTAGTTGTGCTTCTCTATCTTCTTTCTGAGTCTAGATACTCTGCCATTTAGTGTCACCTATGTTTTCACCATGCCCACATCTAAGAGAATTAAAACCTCTAAGAGAAAAGCTGCAGAAACCTCTAACCCTGCAGTTACTAGGTTAGATTATTGGTTTCCTACTGAGAAAGACAAAATGACTTACCTACAGTTTACTAGAGAAGGATTTCATTTCCATGCCTTGCGTGAAGCATAGGGTTTGAAGAAGCTTGTTGAGATGAAGGGTACTTTTTACCCTGAACTTGTAAAGTTGTTTTACACCTGTGCCAAGGCTTCAATGGATGGGACTATCTTGTTTCAAGTCAATGGAGGTAGCCATGGAAATCACCCCTGAAGTTTGGCAAGAAGTGGTTGGCATTTCCTTTGTATGAGAAAGGAAATTTGAAGAGGGAGCTGAAGGTTATAATACGGTGGATACCTATAGAGGAATACTTCTTGATCCTCACATGAGGATGAAGCTAAGGCTTAGCACTTGTCCTATGACCCATGAAGATAGACTTCTTCATTACATCATAACCTACATTTTGACTCCAAGGTCCACTAATCATGCCCAAGCCACAAATGATGACATACAACTTGTGTATGGCATCAAAAGTTCTATTCATATGAACTGAATCCTCATTCTAAAGGAAATCATGCTTAAATCCAAAAGATTGGTGAATTATCCATTCCCTTATGTTGTGTTGGTGTCCAAATTCATTGATTACTTTAAAGTAGATGTAACCAATGAGGTTGTTGACAACACAAATTCTAGCAACAACCTCATCAATGAGAAACATCTTACCAAGCTTGGGATGGTCAAGACTCCATATGGTTGGCAAATGGATGGTCAGCAAATCCCTGTTGTTGGTGAACAAGATGAAGCTGGTGGAGAAGAAGAAGAAGAAGAAGAAGAAGCTGAAGACTCTGCTCCATCATCCTACAACCCTTTTGAATCACTCATAATTCACAAGATGGATGCTCTACTATCTCTACATCATGAGCACAGGGATGAAACTAATTCATCTTTGGAAGAGAAGAAATCTAAATTAGAAAACATAGAGGCTAGGCTTATCCTTGATGATTATGAATCCTTTTAGGATTGCTATGTTTTCTTTCTATTTGTTGTTTTCTATAGTTTACCATGTTTCCTTTTATTACTGATTAATGTAATGCATCTTTGGAATTAATGAAATTTTTGTTTCTCACCTTCTTATTTTCTCTCTATTAGTATTTATTTTGTCTTTGATAAGCCAAATAGTGAAAATAATAGGAATACTTCACAACAACCAAGAGGGGGGTGAATTGGTTGAACCTTGGTATTTTAAAATCAATTTCAAATCAAAGTTTTCAGGATCTTTATCACTTTTAAAACCAAGAAACCTTGTACTTGATCAAATAGCTCAATCCAAGAATTCAATAGATCAAAAGCAATCTTGTTGTACAATGAATATGATTCAAAGAATAAAAGACAATTAATAAGATGGGAAGAGAATTAAGAACACACACAATTTATACTGGTTCACTTCAAATCATGAAGCTACATCCAGTTCTTCCAACCAACACTAGGTTAGAGTTCCACTATTATAAAAATATTCTTACAAGCTTTTACAAGAACCTCCCCTGTATCAACCCTAGATAAAGAACTAAAATCTATAACCCTATTAGACTTCTAAGAAGCAAGATCCAGAGAACACTACTCTGATCTTTAAGCTAGAGAACCCTTCTCTAGTCCCAAGTTTTAAGAATCAAAATTACAATAGCTAATACAATACAAATTCAGTAAAGAATTACAACCACTGAGTTAAGGAAAGAAAACACCTGATGATCCAGTGAATGATATGCACATGAATGAATATACCAGGTTGAAATACGAAATTAAACTCAGAACATCTCCTTCCTTAACTTTCAAAAGAATCTTCTTGCTTCAAGAATCACTCAAAAACCCATAAGTGTTTTAGTGAAAGCAAGAACTCATAGAACCCAGAAAAATCACTAAGAACATGTTTAGAAAGCTTATGTAGGCTCAGAATACGAATAGGTCAAGTTACAAAACAAGCTGAGCCAAGATTCTATTTATAACAAACTTTTCTAATTGTCAGTAATCGATTAAACGCGCCCAATAATCGATTATTTCACTCATGTAATCGATTATATCGTCCTTGTAATCGATTAAAGTGTTCTACAAGAATTTGGATATGAGCAACGAACAAAATAATCGACTATTCCGTCTTGTAATTGATTAAGGCAGGAAGCTTCATAAACTTGAAATACACTGTGTAATCGATTACTGATTCTCGTAATCGATTAAACCAAGAAGCTTTGGAAATCATATTGAACTATATAATCGATTACTGTATTTGGTAATCGATTAATGCAGCAAACATGTTAAACACAGACATATGATATAATCGATTACTAACCTTGGTAATCGATTAAGACAGGAAGATGGCTTTTTCTGTTTAGCCTATGTAATCGATTGCTGCTCTTTGGTAATGGATTCTGCCAGAGAGACTTAAAAACATGTATAGCAATGTAATCAATTACTACCTGTTGGTAATCGATTAAAATGTTCATCAAGGTAGTTTATATGTAAACGAAGGTCAATTAATCAATTATTCTGATAGGTAATCGATTACATTATTCTTGAAAAGTTTTCCAGAATGAACTAAGAACAAAACAATCGGTTATCTCCTTAAAGTAATCGATTAAATCAGTACAAATTCATTTTTCCAAAAAAACCTTTGATTTAAATGGATCATTTTATCAAAGCGTTGTGAATTTTATTAATCAAGTTAATTGAATTATTAAATGATATGAATGCAATGCACTTGGAACACCAGAATTACTTCTTTCTTACACATTTAACACAATTATTCTTCAAGGCATCCAATGCATGTTGAAAGCTCAAAACCAAAGCTTGATTCCTCTTCCATTCTTCAAATAGCTTCTCTGAAACCAACAATCTCCCCCTTTTTGGCTTTAAACATGCCAAATCTTTAGTTGATTAACAGTAATGCTTGAAGTAAATTCTTGAATCAATTTGAAAAAGCTTGAGCTTTGAAAACCTGAAAATTTTCAATTCCTTTGCCAAGAACAAGTGTTAAAAGCATCTGTGATTCAAGTAGCATTCATTTACAAGTCTTATATATTGAATAGATTCATTTTAA
Organism: Glycine tomentella; assembly: GCA_007407185.1. Lineage (NCBI taxonomy): Eukaryota > Viridiplantae > Streptophyta > Magnoliopsida > Fabales > Fabaceae > Glycine > Glycine tomentella. Next base: position 15,729 of record PYAF01005995.1, read on the forward strand.
CCACACAGCTCCCCCTTAATTCCATCATCCATTCAGTTGAAATTTTGAGCCAAAAATGAAACAAAAATAGGGGCAAACGGAGCACCATGCAGAGCATACTTTAATCAATTAATTCTCCCCCTATTTGGCTTGTTAAAGACAAAAACATAAAAGGCACAGCGAATAATAGAATTGGAAGCATAATGAAAGCTTTATATAAGCATAAGGAGCCAGTACAAGGTGGAATTAAAACAAACATACTTCAAATAAAAACAAAGTAGAAAACTTAAAAGAAAATACATAAGCCTAGAATTCTACAAAAGCATTATCATTCATATTTGCTTCTATGGTATCAAGTCTATCCCTAATTTCTTCTAAGGCTTCATTTGTTTCAGCCTTGAAGTCCTGTTGCATCTTGATCATGGTGTCCATTTTCTCCAACATCAAAGACTCAAACTGTGAATATAATGGTTGTTGTTGATCCCTTCCTTCATCTTCTGAATCAACAACTTGGTCTTCAACAACAGCAGCAGTAGCAGGATGAGCAGCTTGTTTAGCCATAATCCATCCATCCAGAGTCTTTCTCATCCCCATCTTGGATGCTTCTCCTTTATAAGGTTGTTACTTGAGTTGGTGTTATCAACAACTTCATTTTCCACATCAATGTTGAAGTGGTCAATGAATCTAGACACAAGCACAAGGTAGGGAAAAGAATAGTTGACCAACCTTTTGGATTTTAGCATTATTTCTTCAAGTATAAGTACCCAATTCATGGGTATGTTGTTCTTCAGGCCATAGACCAATTGAAGGTCTTCATCTGTGGCTTGGGCATGGTTGGTGCCCCTAGGAGTGATTACATATGTAATTATGTAATGGAGGAGCCTATCCTCAGGTGTCATGGGTCCAGTACCCAATCTATGCCTAAGTTGCATATGAGGATCATGCAACATCTCCCTATAAGTGTAGATCTTGCTACACCCATCTGGTTCCTCATCAAACTTCCTAGCCCCTTCACAAATTACCCCAGTAACAGTTTCCCAGACTTCATGGGTGATTTCCATTGTCACACCCTTGACTTTGGTAATCATGGTCCCATTCATGGACCCTTTGGCACAGGTGTAGAACACCTTTACCAAATCAGGGTAAAAGGTACCCTTCATCTCCAAAAATCTTCTAAGCCCTTGGGCTTCAAAGTATGCAGGAATTGGAATCCCTCCCTAATAAACCAATCTAACTCAAGGTATTTAGGTGAGGCTACAGGCTTGGTGGCATCGAATTGTAAGTAATTCATTTTATCAGACTCTGTGGAGAACCACAAGTCAAGCCTATTTGGGGTTTGTGGAGGAGGTGGATTGGATGAAGATTCACCCACTTTCCTTTTGGAAGACCTAGCATGTTTGGGTGTTGGGTTTGACATGGTTCTGGGTTGGTTAAGACAAAAGAAAACACAGAAAAATTTCATAAATTTCAAAGGGAGAAGAGACAATGGTGCAGCTTTTTCTATGGAAGCAATGCACTATTTATAGGCAGAATTGATGCTCCTAACGTCCATATTTTTGAAAATATAGCTATTGGTGACAACTAAGGCACTTCAGTGGCCTTGGATTTCCTTTAGATTTGGTTGGGCAGTTACATTTTCAGAGAAAAATTGTCAGAAAATGCACAACAGACTAAATAATCGATTATTTACTTAAGGTAATCGATTATTTTGCACATTTGGGACACAAAAATTTCACGTGGTAATCGATTATCCCGTGTGGTAATCGATTATTTGCTAACCAGTTAGAGGTTGAGGATGATCTGTAATCGATTATATGATAATGTAATCGATTATTTCATGAATTTGGGATTTTTATTAAGTACTAGAGCTTATGTAATCGATTATCCCAAGAGTTGGGAGGCTTGGTTTGGTTCTTGATGTTTTGTACCCCTGTAGAGGGAAGATGTGTGTGTGTACACATATGTTTTGGCTTTGTATTGTATAGATTTTGTATACCCTCGTGTAAGGAAGGATCTGTGAGATCAAAAGTACACAAATGCTTATTCTTTTGTATAGACACTTCGAGTGTCAGATGATGTTTGTACATAACCAGTTATGTTATGTATTTGATGTTCCCTCCTGTTTATCTGTTGAGATAATTTGTTTTTATCTGCCTATGGTTATGTTATGTGATTCTGGATCAGCAAGGGCTTGAGTTGTGTGGTTTGTGTTGTTGTGTCGAGATGCTTTATATTCCATACATAATGTAATCAAGAAATATGGTTTCCGATCTATGCTTCTGCAAAGTTTTTAATTAAAGTGATTAAGCGCTAATCTGATAATATTATAAATGTTAATACACCGGGTGCACACGGGGTGTTACACAAATCATTTTGATGGCATTTGTAATTATCTAAGTGGCTCAAGTGCATTTCCTTATGATCCTTCATTGATTTTGCATTTTCATCCTCATGCATACATGTCTTTGATTAATTAACTAAGGTTTTTAAATGTTTTTTCAAAGTTCATGTTTTCATGGTTGAAGTTTTTGAAAAAATAAAAACTTATTGTTTTAATCGATTAACTAAGTATTTAATTGATTACATGCCTTCATTTTAAATTTGGAAAAGGCATGATGAACACATTAATCGATTACAGTGTTCTTGTAATCGATTACATAGTGTAAAATCAAAATCACGCATTGTTGTTTTAATCGATTACCATTTATTGTAATCGATTACATAGGCTATATTTGGAAAACATGATGTTCTGCTTTAATCGATTACCATTCATTGTAATCGATTACATAAGTCAAAAAGGAAAATCATGCCTTGCTGCTTTAATCGATTACATGTCGTAATAATCCATTATTGTGTTCACAAAGTATACTAAGCTTTCAAAGAGTTCTAAAGATTGATTTCTGAGTGAAAAACACATATTGTGAAGATCAAGATTTCTTAGTTTTTCTAATGAAGATGTGTTGATGAAAAGAGTTTTTCAAGATAGTGATTCTAAGTGTTAAAATTCATTCAACCTGGAATGTGTGGTAATCCATTTTCATTTTCATTCATTCATACATGAAGGATCCCAGGTTATGTCTATCTTGAACCTTTCTTTTTAAGAGTTTAATGGTTTGTTCTGTAATTCTTTTGTGATAAATCAATTTGATTCTATCAAGCATTCTGGAGAAGGGTTCTCTAGAGGTTAGAACAGAGAAGTGTTCTCTAGTTCTTGGTCTTAGAAATCTATAGGGTTTAGATTTTGATTCTTTGTCTGGGATTGACAAGAGAGACCTGTTGTAAATTGCTTGTAAAGAGTATTTTGATTTAGTGGAAACTCTGACCTAGTGATAGTTGAAAGACACTGGATGTAGCCTCCATATTTGTGAGGTGAACCAGTATAAATTGCTAAGTGATTGAGTCTTTATCAGTTTATCTTTCATTATTCTTGATTGGAAATCAATTGACCATCAATAAGAGCTATTTCATTCATTACATGCAATTCATGGTCATATTAGATTGAAATAAAAAATGTTTTGATTAAAATTGATTTTGTGACACGATCCTTGTATTAATTCTGCAATTTGTTTTCAAGAAAAGTTTTAAAAGTTGGTAATAACCAATTCACCCTGCTCTTGGTTATTTGAAACCCCCCTCTTGATTATTTGAAGAGTGTTCATTGTATTTTCACATAGGATGAAACTCTTATCCATCTAAGATCCTCAACAACTTGATCCTCTTCAAACTCCCCCTGTTTCTAACATTTAATTTTTCATGATTTCATAGGTGATTTATGCAAGATTTATGGATGATGTTGTTGTTAAATCACAGTCGAAAATAGACCATATCAAACATTTACAACTCTCATTCTTTCGAATGAGAAAACATGGTTTGTAAATGAATCCTCTTAAATGTGCTTTTGGAGTTTCTACAGGAGAATTATTAGGCTTTGTTATTCATAAGAAAGGGATCAAAATTGGAAAGAACAAGGCTAAAGCTAGGTTAACAATGTCACCTCCTCAAAACAAGAAAGAATTGCAATCTTTGTTGGGTAAGGTGAATTTTCTTTGAAGATTTATTTCAAACATATATGGGAAAACTAATGTTTTTTCATCTTTACTTAGACTAAAGAATGAAAATGATTTCAAGTGGGATCAGATCCATGAAAAAGCATTCAATGATATCAATTAATCACCAGCTAATCCTCCTATTATGACTTCGTTGTTCAAGGGTAGAATGTTAAGGCTATACATCTCAGCATCAGAATATATCATTGCAAGTGTTTTGACTCAGGTAGATGATAATGAAATCAAGAGTCCAATATATTATTTAAGTATAATTTTGAATGGTACAAAAACTCGATATAGTCCGATCAAAAAGTTGTGCATTTTCTTGTATTATTTGTGTACTAAGCTAAATATTACATTAAGCCCTATGATGTAACAGTACTTTGTCATAGTAATATAATAAAATACATGTTGTAAAAATATATTATGCATAACCGTATAGGAAAATTATCTTTAGCCCTAACTGAGTTTTCATTGACGTTTACTCCTTTGAAGTCGATCAAGGGACAAATTGTAGCTGATTTCCTTGCGGATCATATTTTCTTAGAAGTACAAGTGTGTAATTTTGTTGAAGTTAAACCTTGGATTTTGTATTTTGATGGTTCCAAGTTCGAACCATGCTAAAGGTTATGGGGTAGGACTTGTAATAATTTCACCTGAAAATTTACCAACCAAATTCTTATTTTAGATAAATCCAATATTTTCAAACAATGAAGCAGAACATAAAGCTTTGCTAGCAGGTTTATAGACTTTAGTTGCATTAGGTTCCAAGACTATTATGATTCGAGGTGATTTGAAATTTTTGATTAATCAATTGAATCAAGAATACAAATAATTTGCTTAAATATCTTACTCGAGTCATAATTTTGCTTAACCATTTTGTGCATTTTGAACTTAAACATATTTCTATATTTTTGAACAAAGAAGCAAATGATTTAGCATAAATTGCTTCTTGTTATAGATTATCGAATGATCAATTTGAAAGTTTAATTCAAATTTGAGATAAGTTACCTGAATAATTTGAAGTTTTACAAATTGATGCTTTGACGAATCAAGACTGGAGAAAACCTTTATTTGATTATTTGAAGAATTCGAGTTTGACTTTAGATCAAAAGATAATATATTGAGCCACAAGTTATGTTTTATTGGGAGATCAACTATACAAGAAGGGAGTAAATGATACTTTGTTAGGGTGTTTGGGAGAAATAGAAGCATACATGATGTGTTGCAAACACATCCTAGTTTTAGGTTAGTTTAGGATATAATTTGGTTAAATAATTAGGAAAATAGATTAGAAATTAGTTAGTTTATCATTTTATCTGCTTTCAATTCATTACCATTTGAACAGTTTCAGGTTTAAAAGAGGAGAATAAAGGCCAAAGAAAGAAGAAAACAAGATTCAAAGTCTCGCGCGGATCACGCCAGACTCCGCGCCATTAGCGCTAGATCAAGAAAGGCCAGCTTCCCCAGCTCGAACAACTCACGCCACTAGCGCTAGGTCCGCGCGATCAATGCCATCTATTCGAGGACCCCGAGCGGGTCGCGCCAAATCCGTGCCGTCAGCGCCAGGAATCTCAGCATCAGGCCATCCAGCTCGAATGATCCACGCGGTTAGCGTGGATGTCCGTGCGATCAGCGCCGTGGATTCGAAAGACCCGCGCGGATCGCGCCATGAAGATTTTGTTGCCTGTTTTAACTTTATATGCTTCGGATTTGAGCACAGCTTATGCCTTGTTACCTTAATTAAATGATTCTATAAATAAAGGCCTAGGGAGACTGAAGAGAGGCATCCGGAATATCATCTATCATCATCTAATACCATATTTTACATTCTTCTAATCCTTAAAACCTCTGGAATTCAATAATCAAGGCTAGGGTTTCTGCACAACTATGAATTCTTCTACTGCTTTGATGTTCTTGAGTCCTATGGCGGGCTAATTTTTGTATTGTGGAAAGGTCATGAACTGATGAGAACTCCTCTGTAATTTGACTGGTATAGAAATACATATGTTTTGATTGTTTAATTCTTTTCTGTTCTTCTTTCATATTCTTATTTGGAATTTATCACTTCAATTAAGTACTTAGGGTTAGGATTCGCAATTGGAACGTTGGGGTTCTAATTTCTGACCTGTTAAGAATAACATTTGTTCATCACCTAGGGATAGGAATGCGTAAATGCAGACTTTATAATATGATCTTTTAAATACTTAAACTGATAGAATTCACTAAGAAATTAGGTTTTCAATTCAGGTTAAAGGGTTGATTCACTAAGGAGTTAGGGGTTAACTAATCTAGGAAAGGCTTATTCTCTGAACAATCATAACAGGAACCCATATGATATATTCTCTAAATGCTTAGTTTGACAGAATCGTTAAGGGCTTAGGGTTCTCGATCGAATTAAAGAGTTGAATCGCTAGTTATCTAGGGTTTACGAATTTAGGAAAGATTTATCATGTGTGTACGTTAAAGTTAAAGTTAATAAACCAGTCAAGTGAAAGAGGAGGAATCAGAGGGGATTGTGCTTGACCACAATTATTCTTCCATTGGTAATCTTCAATATCAATTTACTGCATTTCTTTAATTTCTGTCTTTACATTCAAAACAACCAATCCAATCAACAACTCTTTTCTCTGCGTATTTCTGTTTTAATTTCAATCATATTCGTTAGTATTGCTGTGAAATCACCCCAATCCCTGTGGAGAACGATACTCACTTACCTAATCTTTATTACTTGGAAACGATAGGTGCACTTGCCGTGTTTTGCCGAGTCGCGCAACAATACACTTCTTTAGCAGAGGTACATTAAGGCATGTGCAATTCTCATCATGCAGGAGGAAAATTGAAATGGGTGTTATATCAAAATGGCTATTATTGGTCTACAGTGTTGAAGGATTGCATGAATTATGCTAAATCTTGTGAAGAATGTCAAAACCATGGACCTATTCAATAAGTTCTTGCAAGTGAATTACATTCGATACTTACACTTTGGCCTTTTAGAAGATATCCTATTGATTTAATTGGACAAATACATCCTACCTCTTTGAAAGGATATAAGTACATTTTGGTAGCTATTGATTATTTTACAAAATAGGTTGAGCCATTCCTTTAAAAGTGGTTTATAAAAATAGTGTAATTAACTTTATAGAGGAATATATTGTGTTTCAATTCAGAATTCATAAGACTATAACTATTGATCAAGGAATTGTTTTTATAGGTAAAAAGGTAGCTTAATATGTTGAGTCAAAAAATATAAAATGCTTTCTTCGACACCATACTATGCTCAAGCAAATGGACAAGTCGAAGTTGTCAATAAAATTTTAATTAGTCTCATTATGAAGCATATTGATAAAAAAAAAAAAAAACTCAAAAGTCCCATGAAACTTTGAATAAAGTGTTATGGGCTTACAGAAATTCACCAAAAGGGGCTACAAATACTACTCCATTTTGACTAATGTATGGACATGAAGTAGTTCTTCCAATATAGATCAATTTACAATCAATCAGACTTCAAAGACAAAATGAATTAACTACTCAAGATTATTAGAATCTAATGTTCAACGTGAAAACAATGAGAACACCCACAAAATAACCAAGAGGGGGTGAATTGGTTAAAACAGAGTCTTCAAAAAATTCTTTAAAACAAGCAGTGGATTTAGGACCTTTATCACAATAAGAATGCTTCAATCAATCAAACCACTCAGTTCAAGAATACAATTACTAAAAACTTCACTTGTTGAGTAATAACAGATTTCACGGAAAGAATCACAGATTAAGATAACAAGAAGAGATTAAAGAATAGAAATTAACAAAAGAAATTATACTGGTTCACCCCTCAACAAGAGAAGCTACATCAAGTTTCTTCCAACCAAACCTTGGTTAGAGTTCCACTAAATCAAACTCTGTTCTTTACAAGCTTTTACAAAGCTTTTACAATTGATCACCTTTATCAACCCTAGATAAACAAAAATAAATCTAAACCCTATAGACTTCTAATGACCAAAAACCAGAGAACACTACTCTGTTTTTCCCTCTAGAGAACCCTACTCTAGAAAAAGCTTTACAGAACCTCTTTGGTCCAAGAACTTACAAGAAATAAAAGTAAACAATCAAATCACTACAAGAGTTTAAGATAGATACAACCTCATGATCCTCAGAAGATGAATGAATGAATTTTACCAAACAAACTCAAGTTGAATATAAGCAATTCTTGGAATCAACTCTTTTTGAAAAACTCTTGACAAATCTTGTTCAAACCAACATGATCAATGATGCATGAGTTCTGGGTTTTGAAGCAAGATCAATGTAACTTAGAATCTCTTTTCTTAGACTGTGAGAGCTTTTGTAATTAATGAGTATTTGCAAAATCAAGTTTTGTACAAAACAAAAGACTCAAGAAGGGAGCTTTTTATAGACAAAATTTTTTACTAAATGTAATCGATTAAATCGCCATATATAATCGATTAAATATAAACTTAATCGATTAAAATGTTCTTCAGCTTTCTGGAAAAGATTTACGAACAATATAATCGATTAAATCGAACTTGTAATCGATTAAAGCAGTCATGCTCAGTTTTGAAATAAGCCGATGTAATTGATTACGATTAGGTGGTAGTCGATTAAGGCAATCATGCATATTTAGAAATTAACTTGTGTAATCGATTACAGTAGAGTGATAATCGATTAAGACGGATAGTTATGATTTTCATTTTGTGATATGTAATCGATTATGATTAGCTTGTAATCGATTAAAGTGTTCTTCATGGGCTTTTCCAAAATTAAACAGAAGCTGTTAATTGATTATATCCTTGTGTAATTGACTAAAGTAGTGTAACATGAATTTTTCAAAAACATAACCATGAGAAATCAATTTCTTTATGTAAACATGAAAATTTTTATGCTTTAATAATATCATGTATGCATATTAATGATCTTGTTCATGCAATGCAAGGATCATAAGTTAGCCTCTCAAACACTTAACAAATTACAAATGCCTTGGCATGTGAAAAGCTAAAATCTTTCTTCTAAGACACAAGCTTCATCCTTGACTTGATCTTCTTCCAGCTCCCCCTATATCCAACACAACGAATTAAATGAATTAGACGAAGAAAGATTGTGTGCTTTGAAAAATATAATACAATAAAAAGAAAGAGTATCTCGATTTTACAATAAAAAGGTTAAAGCTAAAGCATTCAATATAGGTTATTTGAGTTGAAAAGTTATTTTTCCTATGGATAAAAATCCAAAATATTAGGAAAATGGTCTCCGAATTTGGATGGACCTTTTAAAGTCAAAAAATGTGTTTTCAAATAATGCATATTCTATTCAAGAAGTGGATTCAGGTAGTTGAGTTGCATTGATTAATGAGAATACTTAAAGGTGTATAAATCGATTATTACAGAAATCCAAATACCTATTTGATAAAAACATAAAAATGTTCAAAGACAATAAAAGTAAAGTGCAAATGAAGACAATAATAAAGTAACTTAAAGACATGAAAGTAATTAACTAAATTTCTTCTCGTAAATTTCTAGTTCTTTTGAAAAGACCGCCTTGTCTTTCTTTAGAGCTTTGAATTTTTCAAATTGGGGTTTGATGGAAGAAGACAAAGAAATTTCAATAGTCTTTGATTTCTTCCTCTTCTCAATTAGAGCATTCCTTTCATCTATGGCTTTCCTTTTCTTCTCTTGCACCTTGATCATTTTAGTTTGTAGCTTTGACAATTGTATCTTAAGATTTTTTTCTTCTTTGTCTAATGCAAAGATAAAATTCTTCATCTTAGTATAAGAACTTTTCATAGCAGAAGTCTCCTTCATTTTTCCTTGAGTCTATTTCTTTTAATCCTTATGTATGACTTCACTAACAAGGAATTTCTTGTATGATGTATCTGTATTTGAGAATATTGAATTAACTGCATCCAAGGTTTCCTTGTCATTTTTAGCATAACATCTTCATATTTTTTTAATTCTTTGCATCTCTTTGATTTGCCTTCGAACATCAAGGATAGAAAAAACTGACTTAAGGTCTTGATCATCTTGGAGGAATGTAGTGCGAACTAATTCCCAAACATTTTGAGCTTCAGAAAGATTGTCAGGTTTATTTTCACTTGGTTCTAAAATGGCTTCAATTTCTTCTTCATGACTCTACCATTGATGCAGGATATTGTAATCCTCTTCATCAAATTCAAACATGCTACCCTCTTCATAATTGGATGCAGATTTGTTATATTGGGAACCTATCTTTTCGATCTCAGTTTCAAAAAATGGAGGTTCAGTTTCAACTGTCAAGGGTATAACAAGGTTTGTTTTTGATTTTGTGGTATTATGATCAACTATTTGAGTTGGATTAATGTCACCATCGATCGTCGTTGGTTCGATATCTGGAATATTGGTCTCCGAAAGGGGAGAATCAACTTGCATCGACCCAGGTTGATCGACAGGTTTTGTTTCCATTAAAGCATGTGGTTAGTTGACTACCTGATCAACACTTCTTTCTTCCGGTAATTTCATGGCCTCTTGGAAAGAATCCTTAGTTTCCTTCACTTTGTCGAGTGTAGATTTACTCTAACTTTGAGTTATTTTCTTCGTTGAAGTGGTTTTTGTGGAAGGAAATGGGATGGTGTGATGACCCTGAGATCTGGCGCGAGTGGCGCGGGGAGCCGCGCGGTTGGCGCCAGGTTCATTTGTTAGAAAACCCTGTATAGGGTGTGGCGCGGTTAGCGCCAACGTCGGCGCTGATAGCGCCAGAGCCAGGGGAAGTTGGCGCCAATGGCGCCAGGTTGGCGCGGGTAGCGCCATGGTCTCAGGAGGTTCACGCTGGGAGCGCCAGGGTTGGCGCTGGGGGGCGCCAACTGGGCTTAGAGTGTGGCGCGGATCGCGCGGGGTTGGCGTGGATCGCTCCACAGGTTCGGCCTGTTCACGCTGTTAGCGTGGAAGCGGCGCTGATCAGTGTAGGCTATATTTGAAGGGGGGTCGCGTTTTGTGAGGAGAAAAAATAGTTCTCTTCTTCCTCTGGACTCCAGCAGCCATGGGAGAGCTTCCCAAGCTCCCATGACCTTGCCTGATGACCCTAAACGCTTCTTGAACCCTTTAATCCTCCTAGAAACCAAGTGAGAGCGAGAATCCTTCCTCCCTTTCACCAAAACCTCCATATTCTGAGAAACCTCCAGAGAGGTGGATGAAAGCTCGAGTTTGGCGAGG
>PYAF01005996.1:9752-60958 GCA_007407185.1 Glycine tomentella
ATTAACCTAATAATCCTATATGTATGAATGATGCATGTTATGCAATATTGGATTATCAGATCATACATTTTCTTTTACATGATCAATTTGAACTTTTCAACTTAAAGCTTCCTTGATTCTTCCTTCCTTTTGCATGTTGAAAGCACAAAACTCTTTACTTTGATCTTCAATGATGCTTGGCTTCATCTGAATCAACAATTCCTAAACGAGCAGACGACTCTCCTCCCCCAAAATCATATCTAAAATTGTTTTAGATAAATCATATCAAATTCAAGCATTCATGTAAATCAGATGGAGAAGCCATACTTAAGTTCATAAAACAAATCCAGAATTAATAAAAAAATTCAAACCCACAAAATGAAAGATTCAACCCAAATGAAGTGAACTTGTTAGATCGAGGAATCAAAAATCGCAAAACGCAACCAACAAAGAAATTGTGGTTAAAAAAATACAATACAAATGTAGATTCCTTACCCAAATGTAACTTGTTGTGTCTATATGACTTTACTTTTCTATTTATCAAAGTGTTTTGGGAGTTATTGAAAGAAGATGTTTTGAGATTTTTAAAGGAATTCCATAGGCATGGAGTGCTTCATAAAGGTACCAATTATTTTTCCATTTTTTTATCTCTTTGATTGAAAAATGTGACAATCCACAAAATTTAGGGAACTTTAGACCTATTTCCCTTGTGGGATATCTGTAAAAAATTTTGGCTAAATTACTAGCTGATAGGATGAAGAGGGTCTTTGGGATGTTGATCATAGGAAAAGTGCCTTTCTTGGTTGGAGACAACTTTTACATAATGTGTTTATGACAAAAAATGCATGTGATATATGGTCACCACGAGGAGTCGATGCGGTAGAAAATCCACCGAGAAATCCAAATCTTACATGACGTGAACGGTCCGAACGTGGTGAAGTGCCACGAGATGTACAATTAGAACAACAAAATCTAGGTGTTGTTGGAGTTCATGGACGGACGGTCGCTAGAGGGGAAACACATCCTGCAAGAGCAGTAGCTGACAGATCTGTCCTGACAAATTCTGCGGGGGCTGACGTACCTGCACCGGTGGCACATCGTGCCCAGGGACAACAAGCCCTCGAATCTGCTGATAAAGTTGCGGAAGCAAGTGAAGATCAATGACTTCGGGGCGGGTGAAATTTTGAATTAGAATAAATTTTGAAAATGAAGAAATTTAACTTCTTTATCCAAACAAAGAATTTTGAAAATGAAAGAATTTGAATTGAAGCATTTGAAATTCTTTATAATTTTAAATTGTCTTATCCAAACAGACTTTAAAAGAATTCCTCTCAGCCTGTATGGATTTACATTTATATTTGCAACGCTTAAAAAGAGTTAACCTATCTGATTGTATAATCTAATGATTAAAAATTTAATGTTCAGATGGCGCGTACAAAAAGAGTTAGTTTTAACAGTGATGATGACAATGAAAGACGCAATATACAAACAAAGTCTAAACAGAGGTGACGTGTAAAAGCTCAATAGGTGGATCCTTTGGAGCAACCTGTGAAAGTGGAGCCTGTCGAGCATGTTGACAAAGTCTAGGTTGACTAGGAACTTGATCCTATTGAGCATGTACAGCCTACAGACTAAGAGCAGCCAAAACCAGATGTTGGATTTCTAGGTGGCCTTAAGGAGACACCAATGCTAACCTCATACGTTGATCATGTGGCCTAAGAAGTATGGGGTGGCATGTTAAACTACTATATTTGTTTGAATATTTAAAATTGATTCAATCATTGAAAGTTTTTTGTTTTGTTTTGGGACTTATTTAGTAATTATATATGTTGTTGTAGGAACGTGGTGAGCTTAAATTAATATCACATGAGAGAAAATTGCAATCAAAGATTCTGATAATGACCAAATACACGATGTAGTCAAGGTGTCTAATTTATTCCCGTTGACTACATGTAGAAAAAGGATTCTTGTCAGCTTTTGCTAAGAGATGACACAGAGAGACAAACATCTTCCATCTACCCATGGGAGAGATGATGATAACACTTGATGATGTGGCATCGTTACTTGACATTTCCATTACTGGTGCTTTTTACAATTGTGAACATATGGATAAGGATGCAGCAATTCCTGTGCTTATTGAGCTACTTGGAGTTGAATATAAGGATGCCTTTGAGGAGACAAAGAAAACAAGAGGGGGACAAGTTTGTTTAAGCTGGTTGTGGGGTGTATATGAGGAAAGGTGTGAAGAAGAGAGATAGGATGAGGCAGCAAGAGTCTATTTGTTTCATCTAGTCGGCTGCACCGTATTTGCTAATAAAAGTGCAACCTATGCGGAGGTAAAATTCTTATTATTTTTTTGTGACCTCGAAGGATGTTCTAGGTATTCATGGGTGGAAGCTGCCTTGACATATCTTTATTAGCATCTTACTAGTGCTAGTTTTGCTGGCACAAAGCAGATTGGTGCCTATGCCACTCTTCTTCAAGTAATTAGGTGTATGGTAAATTATTTGCTATATTATTAACATGCTCATTGATGAATTGTGTATATAATTTTCTTGGTGACACAAGGATGGATCTATAAGCATTTTGTAACCATTAGCGTTAAGGACGATGTCTTGTACAACCAAGATATTTTGCTCCACCCCCTGATGCAATTATGGATCAAGCCCATCCTGCAGTTCAGGCACATCCTACAGTTGTATGTGTTAATGAATTTACTTGTATAATGTGTATATTGTTCTAACATTTACTTATTTCTCTGTTCTATCTATGGTAGGAAACATGTCGTAGGATTGGTCCTCTACTACAACATATGATTGATCATAGGTTTGTTACCCAAGACATTGATGCATATTCTATGACTGAAGAGGCATTAGTATTAGCGCGTGGAGTAACTGATGATGGTCCCGTGAACACTAGTAGGGCACGAGGTGGCACCAGAGGTCGGCGTGGCAGATGAGGACATCAATAATTGTTGGATTGTATTAACATCTGCTTGTTTGTTTACTTGTTCACTTTATGTCTATGGTCAGACTAACTGATCACTTGTGATAATTGATTTACTATATTTTTCATCAGTGAATGTATGAATTTATTGTCTTTATCTTTAATAAATGTACGAATTAAATAATTATGCATATATAATTTATTTAGAAGAGGATATGTCAAATTTTTAATAGAAATAAGTAACTACGTAAAAAATGGCAAGAAAGTACATGAACACAATCGACTGCACAAGAAATGACAAAAAATGTTACATAAATCAATCATCTCCAAGGTTGAGATAATCATGTCTAACAACTATTAATTGTGTAAATTGTTGTATCTAGCTAACATAAGGGGTGACCCATTCTTTTTCTAATGGATGACAATGTGTGGACCACAACACATCAGGCTCTGGTATTGGGCAACAATCTGTCAAATGTACCTACATAACATAATTAAAAACATAGTCACATTGTGAAAGTCTACTTTATAATATGTTATGACTCTTGGCATAAAAAATGGTTTACCTGAATAAAATGATTCCCATTAACATGACCTATGCATATGATATGATGCACAAACCTATCTTTTTGAGGTTGCATTCTGAGAGGAAAAAAACTAATGTTTTGCTTTAGCGACAACAAAACACGAACTACATTGCACCGACTTGCAATAATATACCCCATGTCGGGTACAATCATCTATTTATCCACACCAACCTGTTTAAATAAAAGACATTGAATTCATATGGTGTGAAAGCTAAATTAAATATAATGTCTGAAATGTACGGATGAAAGTTTCCATGGAATTGATCTAACATGGGAATCTTTCTCTTGCGTGCTGGTTGTTGGGATGAGGTACCAAGTGAATTCCACGAAGATGAACTATCATGTTGTGAATGTAATGCATCCACATGCTCAAAAAAGGAAGGATGACGCTTCATTGACCGTTCAAATTTACCTGCACAACCCTTCTTGTGAACCTTTGGTTTTGACCTTGTCAACAGGTGGAAACAAAGAAAGTCCTATCAGGGAATGCAATTCACAAATTTTATTTTTTTATAGTAATCTTGGCAGCTATGTCAACCTCTTTCAAACATTTTGTTATAGCATCAAACTCTTGTTGCACAGAGAACTCTTCATTTAAATCAGTAGACCCTATGTCATCAAACTTAGCCTGGTCCAGTACAAATGAACTGCTTGAAGTGGTATGCTACCTAAAGCATACCTAGCTAATTCACAGCCACAGGGCAACCCATGTGTAGATCTTACAATGCATCCACAATGAGACGTGTCTACACCAACAAACTGCATTCTGTGAACCTCATCTACAATATGATTCAATGTATACCTTGAAACAAACCCACACAATCTCTTATACAATTGTACATTAAAAGTGTGACCGGCAACGTGAATGTTATGTTCAAATGAGGCTTTAATTTCATTATGTTGCATAATGATCTTGTTGTTCATTGCATCCCAACATTTACACAAGTCTCCTATGCTACTTTGGAGTAACCGCTTCAACGACCAATGTGCAGACTCGACCTTACAAAACAAGTTTGAGACAAATGTCCAAATAGAATGAACATTATATACAAATACTAGTTTAGTAGACCATGGGTTATAAGTGAATTACATGTTGATTGTTGTGTTACCCAAGTGCATGACTTTGTTTGTCTATGCCTTTACAAATATTTCTTTTGAGAGATTAACCAAGTTTCTTTCGCGCTAGGGTGCACATACAACTTCAAACTTTGTCGGATGATCTTCATAGGCACACTCTGTAGGACAATCCATGACAAAAATCCACGCCTCCATCGCTTTATCCTAGGCCTCTTTGGGATTTACATGTTGTTATCACTTTGCTTTGACATTCTTATCAAAATGAAATTGGCACAATAGATTATGTGAATAAGGAAACACAATTTTTACTAAAATTTATAAAAGCTAGATCTCCGTCTATGAAAATCACTTTTGGCAATTCATCATGTCTGCAAAAAAGGCCTCTGAACCTTTCAAGTGCTAACACAAAGTTTTTTCACGTACAACTTCCATATAAGCAAAAGCAGCAGAAAATGTCATCTTAGTACAAGTAACACCAACAATCTCAAGCAAAGGTAGCTTATACCTGTTGATTTTGTACGTATTATTCATGAAGAACACTATGTTAAATGCATTCAACAACTTTACCGCATTAGGATGTGTCCAAAATATGTCACACACAACTTCTTCATCATTTGTTACATGCTAATGAATATACATATCACGCTTTAACAAATAGATTAAATGTTGCATTTCTATTTTAGGGTCTTTGAGAGATCTCTGATATGTAGTTCTGGCAGTATACACTTGTCAGATGGTGGTGACATTTTTGTCATTGTGTTATTTCAATGTTTGAAGAATATTTTTAGGCTTCACCATACTCTTTGTCGTATCAGTAAAAATTGTCTTCTTATCTCGAGTTAGTCAACCAGCACATGGATGGCCGACCAATGTCCCAACAACATCATGATTATGAGACCCACACTGAACTATAAGTACCCATCCTTAATCAGTCTTTAGTGGTCTTCCTTTCAACTTAAAAAAAGACAATCACATTTTCTAGTCTCAATGACCGTCTTTGCATCTTTTTTGTATTGTCTATATTTGTCACCTCTCTCACAACCCAAGACAACAAATGTCTTCCTTCCAAGTTATTTTCCTATGTCTTACCTCAAAATGACAACAACAAAACCCAACTCAAATGCAACCCCAACTCATTTCAACAATTCATCTTAAGTATAAAAAACCTACATAAACAATATACAACAATTTTGGTTGAAGTTCACCTTCCAAGTATTAAATACATCAACAATTAAATAAACTACTTATTAATTATAATGATGATATTATTACCTTCATAGTTGTAAAAAATTTGTGAGAATCTTCATTTTAACGATATCATCCATATCCATGTCAACTTCATCAGACATCTTGTTGAACTAATCATCCTCCATACAAACTAAAATTAAAACTATAAAATAAAAAATTACTAAATATGTAAAATAACAAAATAAAATTTAATTATACGGATAGGCCTTTTCGGAAGCAAAAAGTACATTCCGAAATAGGCTTTCCAAAACAAATAAGCTTCCAGAAAGGTGTTATGGAACAACCTTTTTCCAGAAAGTTCATTTTGGAAGCAAAATGTAAGAAATGATATTTTAGAAGGGGTGTTCCAAAAAGTAATATTGGGCTTACGAAAAGCCCACTTTAGAAGAAGCACCTACACTCTTGGAACAGGCTTTCCAAAATGGAGTTTTGACTTCTAGAAAGGCTATCCAGAAGAAAATATTCCATAATAGGCTTTCCAAAAAGGTGTTACTTCTGGAATAGGTGTTCTGAAAACCTTTTTCTCGAAAGGGCATTCCGAAAACAAAAAAATGGAGGTATAGTGTGCTCAAATGCACCTAGCGTGGAGAGTTGAAGGAGGAGAGCATTGGAAATTCTAGCATAGTTGGAAGAACACTTCAGTTGGAACCTCTAGTGCTGGAAAGTGAGTGTGTTGCGGGAAGAAGAGAATAAGGAATAGAAGGGTCTACGCACTTCAGTTGGAACCTCTAGTGCTGGAAAGCGAGTATGTTGCGGGAAGAAGAGAATAAGGAATAGAAGGGTCTGCAGGAGGAAGAAGGGGAAGAAAAAGAAGAAGATACAAGGGATAGGAGTTGGTTGGGGTTTCTAAAAAAAATGGGAGGTACAAGATGCAATTAGAGAGGTGTAGAATATAAGTGCCGAGCAAAAGTTATACTTGTATGTAGGCCATGAAATACATGGACTACTAAATTTGGGCTTGAAAAGTGAGCTTTAGGAAGGATTTGCTAGCTTATTAGCACTCTCTCATTTCTATTGAAATCCTCCAAAATTGGTATTTTGTTTGTTGACAAAAATGATAATGACAAAAGTTTTCGTTGTGTATATGATTGATATACACAAATAAAACTTTTTTTTGTGCAATTAAAAAATTGTTTGTTTATTTGATATTTGTTTTGTTTTTAAAAAAGAGTTGAACTAAAACAATATCTTAAACTACTTTATAAAAATATCTTGCTAAATATAAGCGGATGTGAAAACATTGAAGAAATTATACCAAAATAAAAATAGAACATACCACAACGTTCATTAACAAAATATAAAATGTTAAATACAAAATATATAACATAATACAAAACATATAGCAAAATACAAAACATAAATCAACGATGAGTTTTCCTCCGCTGTGTGCATGCTCTTGAAGTGCTTCCTCCTCTGTCTACCTCAATGCTCTCTCTATATCCTCGTATGCCTCAGTGCCATGGATCACTTTCCTCATATCCAATATGATTTGAAGATCCTTAGTGATGCCCAGAAACGCCATCTAAAAAAATTCAAGTAATATAATGTAATCATACAATTTAAGAGAGAGATACAAACATTCTTACACAATAATCATGTTGATCGTTTGCCTAGTTGTCTAGTACAACATGCTGATAATAAGGCATAAGAGGAGGGCCTTTTGCTTGGGGCAAGATGTATCAATGAGAGAAAGTGTGAATCTAGTCTAGATAGTTAATTAGTAGTGCACATCCACGAGGCATCAACAGGGACATGCAGTCCTTGAAGCTCAGTAGGAAAGACGTTATTAGCCCACTGCCGATAATTCTGGTTTGCATCCTCACAAGAGGGAACATGGCGTATAATTTGATATATGGGGGTGAAGGAGGAATCTGCTAGACATGCATGGACAAATTGACGTAAGACCTGCTCAAAAGATAGGCATTGAACTAGCTGCTAAATTGAAGGAAGCCAGTGAAGAACGAGACCTCATGGACTGGTGATGACCAAAGTTGAAGCTGATCTATGTTTTGTAATTCTAATTTAAATAGTTTTGATGAATGTCTTCTTGATGAGGTCATAAGTTATAATTCATTGTGTTGCTTTGTTTGTATCATTGGTATATGTTTGCGTGTTTCATGCATAAATGGTAGAAGTCTCTTGGGATTGATGACCTAAAACACCTAAAAGATGATGATTTTAAATTGAAGTCGATATTAAATAGGTATAAAAGAAATTTTGATATACTTTGAAAATTATGAAAATTAGAAGAACAAAATAATTGATTATCTTTGTCTCCTATTTATGAAGTTTGTCGTTGTTGCATAAATAATCAATTATGTACTAAAATAATAGATTACATTTAAATATAATTCAATATTTTAAGTGATTTTAAGATCAAATTAATTGATTATGATATAATCAATTATTATCATTTTGAGTTATAAATAACTCAAAATATATATTTCTAAGTGCTTTAATAGTTAAATCCACTAATTTTAATGGTTAACTGTGACTATCTAATAGGTATCATGAATGATCTTCAAGAATGTGCTTTAAAGACTGGTTACATTTGGTTATTAGACAACATACCTATTAGTCGCAATTAAACATGAAAATTACTCTTCAGATTAACACCCATAAATTGATTAAACCATCCATAATGTAATCATAAAATTTGAATTTTTATTTGATATAGTTAAACATAAACAGCAATATCATCTCTTCCAACAACTTATCTTGATATGAGGTATGTTATCTAAATTTTTCCATGAAAGTTGATTCAACTAGCAGTAGGTTTGTACTATAGACTACTAGCTCGTGCTTGATTCATGCTAATGATCTTTCTTTGGTAAGTTATCTGGAATTCCTTGCAGAGATTTGTGATACATGATGAGGTGAAGGTACATAAATTATATTTACATTATATTTCTATCACCTTACTTCACACAAAGGCTCCTTGGACATGAAGGGTGAATATTGCACAAAGAGGGCAAAATATGACTCCCTAGC
The DNA here is from genome assembly GCA_007407185.1 of Glycine tomentella. Classification (NCBI taxonomy): domain Eukaryota; kingdom Viridiplantae; phylum Streptophyta; class Magnoliopsida; order Fabales; family Fabaceae; genus Glycine; species Glycine tomentella. Next base: position 18,581 of record PYAF01005996.1, read on the forward strand.
TAATGTTGACCAAACACACTACTACATTCAACTATGTTTAAACACAAAACAAAGAAGATGTTGTTCCTATATCGTTTTGTTGGCCGCCACCACCAAGTTCAAACCTTAATAATATCCAGAAACCTAAGTAAATTAATTATGAGCCGTTGTCTAGTAAAATTTTCCATGTTTAGATAAAATAAACTCATTAAAAATTCTTCTCAACTTATTTTTTTATTTTTTTTTTCTCAATAAATTTGAAGAAAAGTCCACCCTAACTGTGCCTTATGTCTAGCAGCTTCACATCATTGTCGGCTGTCAAAGTTTTTATATCTCAAAGTTATGTGCTTCTCAACAGTGTAGACTCTTCTATCTTCAACCTTCTATCATGCACTGCATCTTCTGAGAACCCTTTTGTTATGTGTAACTTCTGATATCTATCCCTTAATTAATGTTACTCTAGAATCATGTTTGTAGTCATATACAACTTCTAATATCTACACTATAACTTTGAAAACATGACTATCCTTCTGCTTCTGGTCATTCCTCGTTCTGGTTGTCCCTGCTTTTTAGAGGATGATTTGGATTGAACGAGTATATTTAATTTGTAGTGTTTTCAGAGCTCTAGAATCCGTATGGGAGCTGTTTTTTCTTATATACGTACGTATTTGTAGTGTTTGGGGATGTACATGTACACCTTGTACAACTTTTTGTAATCATTTACCATATATATAATACTATTTCCTTTGCCTTTAAAAAAAACATTATAAACAAAATCTTAAATCATCCAAGCATAAATCTAACAATAAACTTCAAGAAGAACTAGTTTTCAAACTTGCATCATGTAGTCTCCAAACTCTACCAAAACTGATACATAACACTAATTAGTTTATATCTATATAATATAAAGTTAAAAGAGCATAAATAAATATGATATTTTATGACAACATCATAATCAATTTCTCTATTTCTTTTTCTATGGCCCGACAGATATATAGAATGTGCTTTAACGTTGCTGAAGAAATTTTAACATTAATTAATGTAAAGAATTATTTAGCATATCTCGATTGTAAAATAAAAATGACAATACATTTCGTATAATAAATAGATCTTAACAACAGACTAAATTTTAAACCTATCTTATGCACGGGTTTGTTTAAAATGTCCATTTTTTATATTTATATTTAGTATTTTTCCTAAAAAAATATGTGTACATTTTAAAAAAAATATATATACATACATGTACACAAAAAATTATCATTTTTTAATAATATTTAATATAATTACACTAAAATTGAGAAAGATTATTTATTATTATTTATTTATGTTACCGGTAATTGTAATCTATACTTGCAATTTGCAGTATTGTTGATGCCTTTCGATTACGTTTGCGCTCAATTTAGTTAGGTTTTGAATAAATGCCTCTTTTAGTTAGAGTTTCAATTTTATAACTTTTTACACTTGAACTTCGTCTATTTTCTTAGTTTGAAGGGATTTGTAGAGAAGTTAGGGGCATTGATACTCACATCATCGAAAGAAAAAAATGAAGAGCCCTGAGCTTATTCACCTTTCTTAAGCGAGGCATTTTTTGGCTCATTTAAGTGAGCTAATATGGAGAGGTTTGGAAGTTCACTGATCTGGCTTAAGCGATGCCTTTTTGGGCTCTCTTATGTGATCTCCTAGGAGAGGAATTTGAAGCTGCTGACCTCGCTTATGAGTGCCTTTTTTGGCCCAATTAAGCCAGTCCTGGGAGCCACGAGTTAGAGTGGTGCTTCATACAACATTCAAAATTCTACTACATCATTTGTGTAATAGTGAATTTTCCGTTTTGCCCTTGTCTATTTAATTAGCCAAACTTCTCAATTTCTCTTCTCGATCTTCTCCTCCATTGCTTAATGCGTGTTGTGCTTGGTGATTGCTTGGTTTTTGCGTTACATTCATCCTCTCCTTGTTCGGCTAATCGTGGTGGTTCGTGGTGGCATTGGTTGGTGGCGTGTTCTCTAGTTGGTGGCGGCGCTGTTGAGGTAAGTGCTGGTATTTTTGGTTCGTGAAAGGGAGAAGTAGTCACTGTACGGATTCGGTAATCCATACACTCCATACGGATTGGCCAATCCGTATAGGTTTTACGGATTAGGTAATCCGTGATCCTCATATGAATTGGTCAATCCGTATGGGGTGGACGAATTACCTAATTCGTAAACCTCATATGGATTGGTCAATCCGTATGAAGTGTATGGATTACCGAATCCGTAAACCTCATATGGATTGGCCAATCCATATGGAGTGTATGGATTATCGAATCCGTAAACCTCATATGGATTGGTCAATCCATATGAGGTGTAATTTTTTAAAAATGATTTTGTATTAGTGTGTATCCCAAAGCACAAAGTCCAAATTCTAAAATGATATTAGTGTGTATGAGTGCATTGAGATCCCACACCAACTAGACGCATCACAATATAGTCCTTATAAGGCTTGGAGAATGCTTACGTAAGAAGCCAGTTTTGTAGGGTAGATTAGGTTATAAGCCCAAATTCTAAGACATACTATATCCTAGCCCCCCCCCCCCCCCCTCTGTCACTTTTGATGCTATAAATATGTGAGTATTTCCACTTTTTGGTCCCAATTATTCTTCCACTTCAAATCTAAATCCAAATGGAAGCAAGTAATGTCAAATAGTGCATATATTTATTGAGATAGGTTAATTTTCTTATCATTTGCATTGGGTTAGGTGCTTATTAGGTTGTAAATAGGAATTTAGCTTAAACGTTTGAGAAGCTTTTATTATTTTATAATTGTGAATTTGTTATGAAAACAATATCTAATGTTTGATTTAGAGAAGCAGTTTAGGTTTACCAAGGCAAGCTTTTATTATTTTATAATTGTGTATTTCTTATTGAAAGAGTATCTAACATGTAAACAAATGTTGTACAGCTTATGGCTAAGACTAGAGGAATGCGTAGGGCTCTTGGACGAGATGTTGATCGAGCAAGTGGTAGAAATGTAGGAGGTAACAAAGATGAAGCCACTGAGAAGCGTAGGCCGATGACATTGTATATACATGAGACACACGGCCAAGAGATGCACAACAAAGACGACATGGATGACAATAATGTCATGTTTTTGTTTAAACAATTTGGACATTATATTTTGACTTTTTCATGTTGGACAATTGTGGAAACTTAGTTAGATATAATGAAATACTAATGTATTAATGATATTAAACAACAACTCTAGTTGTTCAAATAATTCTACACATCATTTAAGTCAACATGTTCAGTGCGGAATTTCATTGATTTAGTATACATTTGCATTCGACCCATGTAATGATTGGGCCACTATTGAGCTTCATTTGAACAGTGAGTAGCCCACAAGCACGCTGTAGATGACAACAGACAATTGTCTCTTAAAAAAACCTATCACAAACACAATCAAATTCAATCAAGTGTTAAATAAATAATAATAATATTTTAACATATCATGAAAGTCTCAAGAACACCATGTTAAAAAAAAGAATGGAAAAATTGAGTTATTGTATTGTATTTTCTCAACGAAATTATTTGTCAACTTCAAATCAATCTCATTTAAATATATATTTTTTGATTTTTTTTTTATAAAAAAAGTATTAATATAAGGCATATGGATTACTTAATTCGTATGACTCTTACGGATTGGCTAATCCATGAGTCATATGGATTAGATAATCCGTATGACTCATACGGATTGGCCAATCCATATAAGTCATACGGATTGGCCAATCCATATAAGTCATATGAATTAGGTAATCCATGAGTCATATGGATTGGTCAATCCGTATGAGTTATATGGATTGGTCAATCCGTATGAGTCATATGGATTACCTAATCCATATAAATCATACGGATTGACCAATCCGTAAGAGTCATACGAATTATCTAATCCGTAGCATCCATACGGATTACCGAATTCGTACGATAGCAGACACCACCCATCTTTGCACATTTTGACAATGACTTCGCCGCTCCGGCAACCACCCACAACTCCAACGAAATGAACCGAAATGGCACCAAAAATCACCAATGCTTCTCAAATGCAACTCAGACGAACCAAAAATCAACAACAACAACAACAACAACAACAAACAAGAAGCAAAAATGGTGCTCAACTCAACTAAAATAAGTGTCCAAAGTAGCAGGGGTATTTTTGGGTTTTTGAAAAATTAATGGTGTAGTAGAATTTTTAAATGGTGTATGAAGCATCACTCCACGAGTTATTGTGCTTAACAAGTCAATCATAGCTCACTTATGCGAGCTTTATAAAAAGGGTACATGCTGAAAAAGCCCAATGGCTATAAAAGCTAACCAAAAATACAAAGCAAGGGTTCTAAATTTTGCGAAAATGAAAGCTCAGTGATTAGAGAATTTGGTGTGGCAGCTTCCGTGCTCGTTCATTCCCTGTTGTTACTTCATCAGTTTCTACCTACCCGTGGCTATGACACAATTGTAAAACATGCGTGTGTCTCATGTATAAAAGTAGTGTTATTTTGATTTAATGAGAAAAAGGTAAAAAGGTAATATTGGTATGAAAATTATTAAAAGTTATTAAATAGATAATTGTTGATAAGTACAGTTATCATAAAATTTAAAAAGACATTTATTTTCTGAAAAGAAATATATAGAAACGTAAAAAGTCATTATTGTTTGTTTATAAAAGCTGTATCTCATCCCTATTAAAAAAAGATACAAGAATTGAAATGGTCAAGACTATGAGAAAGCATTCTACCATTAAAATATCTTCCGCAATTATAGACAAATGTATGTTCATGTAAATCTCTAAATTCTCAAGATCCTTGTCATGTTCTTGATGTGATTATTATTGAATATGAAATTATAGATTAATTGCTTACATATGATATCAGATCATGTGTTTGGAAATTCATGTTTTTTTCATCTATGGTTATGAATGAATTCTTGATTCTTGAGAAATTAAGATTTTGAAAGTCATGATTAAAAGAAAGATACTTTCTATTAACAATGTATGAATTATTGTGAAAAAATAATAAAGACGTAAGCAGTGGCGACTTTATATATATATTGAAAATTCAATTCAATGGTTTGGTTTTCGTGATAGCATTTTCATCAAATCTAATGCAAGTCTACTTATATATTTATGTTATGCAATTATTGTGAATATCTTTGTTGAATTCAATTATTGCAAGATTCATTATTTTATGGTTTCATGAATTCACATTATGTGGCATAAAATCTATATAAAAGTTGTAAACCTTTATTGTTAGTTCTTGGTAATTAGAGAAAAATTGAAGTTGTCGAGAATATGATAAAATGTAAAAATCAATTATTATTTATGAAATGTTTATAATTTGGAATTAAGTATGGTGGATTTTAGTCACCAAAGTGACCAAATTCTTGATGAATTGATTAGTTCCAAACATTATGATTATGTTTCAACTATCATGACCGTGATGCTATGAATGGTATAAAATTATTGTTTATGTTGTAGTATATTGAAGTTCATTATTATAGGACAGTTAGGGATCAACCCAAAGGATGATTACTTGTTTTATAGTAAATGAACATGAACATTGATATTGTTGATGCACTTTTGGTTTTATTTGGACATCCAAAGATAGTGCTAAATTATGTGAAATCTTTGTAGCATCATTATGGTTCAGTGTTGTATATTAATGTATCACCAAAGGTGAACATTAATATGTATTCATGTTAATATGTGATATGTATGACTCAAAGCATTAATGATTTAAATGTTATTCCTTGAAGTACTTGTTGCTACACATTCCTTGTTCTCAATTGTTGCAATTTTTAATGGGCTGAATTTCTATGAATGGAAACAACAAATCCAATTTTACCTTGGGATAATAGATTTGGATTTGGCTCGTAGAGAAGAGAAACCTAGTGTTATTACTGATTCAAGCACACTGAGGATGAAAGAGTCCATTTTAAGAATTGGGAAATATCCAATAGGTTGAGTATGATGTATATGTGAATAAGCATTGCAAGTAACATTAAGTCAACTCTTCCACAAACTGAAAGTGCCAAAGAAATGATAAAATATGTGGAAGAGTGCTCCCAAACTGTTGACAAGTCTCTAGTTGGGACAATAATGAGTACACTGACCATTATGAAATTTGATGGTTCACGTACTACGCATGAGCATGTTATCACTACTACAAAAACCACTTTTTACATCGGTTGTTTACCCCTTTTTACGTCGGTTATACAACTGTCGTTATTATATGTGTCGTTAAAGCATCAAATTTTTTACGTTGGTTGAAAACCGTCTTAGAAAAGCACTTTCTAAGAAGGTTGTTAGCATACAATCGTCTTAGAAAATCACATTCTAAGACGGTTGTTAGCTATGAACCGTCTTAGAAAGACATTTTGTAAGACGGTTGTTACAAAAGAACCGTCTTAGAAAGTGACTTTCAAAGAAGGTTCTTGTCTGAGAACCGTCTTAAAAAGACGCTTTTTAAGACGGTTCATTAATATTACCCGTCTTAGAAAGCAGCTTTTTAAGACGGTTCGTTTCTAAGAACCGTCTTAGAAAGTGACTTTCTAAGACGGCTCTTTGAGAACAACCGACTTAGAAAGACGGTTTCTAAGACAGTTCTTCGCGACAACCGTCTTAGAAAGCTTATATCTAAGACAGTTTTTTGGGGACAACCGTCGTAGTTTCGTGCAATTCGATATATTTAATATACTTTTCGCAATTATTTTTACACGCATATATTTAATATACTTTTTTCACAATTATTTTCGCAATTATTTAATAAATTATTTTTCGCAATTATTTTTACACGCATAATTTTTTATATAATAATATATCAAATATCTAGAAATTGAAACACATAAATTTAAACCTTATAAATATATTACATTAAAATGTTGTCTTTATTCCCTTGCTAACATTCAAACATATTTAAAACAGTGGATATTTTACAAAAAAAAGAAATCCAGTACTAATGATGATGAAAATAATCAAGTCAGGTTTGTACTTGTTTCTAATGATAGCTAGAGATACATTCAATTACAATTCTCTGATCAAAAGCATGTTCATTTAGTGCATTATGATCAGACAAACATCCTAATGCCAGCCAGAACTCATAACTATCACCTTCAAGTAGCAAGGGTCCCATAGACATCTTCTCTGCCACAAATAATACCTAAAAATAGAAGAAAAAACAATTTAATGCATTATTTAATGCACCGCTGCAACAAATAATACCTACAAATAGAAGTAAAAAACAAGATTAAAAAGGTAAATCATACCTGAATATCAACATGTAGTTTCGAAAAACATGAGATATTTCTTAAAAAATAAGCACTTGCCCTTGCAATCTCAGATGCTTCCTGCAGTCAGTTCAATGATGTTTCCTAAATGTTGCCAAATGGAAGTGTGTCTAACATAATAAGAAACAACATAAAAATAATCAAAAACAAAAATTTGAAGAGAAAAACCTCTAACAGTGAAGCCCCCCATCGATATGCTCCTAGGTTAATGCAATCTTTTGCCATACCAAGTAGCCCCAAAGCAAGTCCATATTGTGCAGGCACACACCGTGGTGAAATCTCCAAAGCTTGTCGAAATTGCTCAACTCCCTTAATGTAGAAAGGGTCACAATTTAGACATATCTTAAATAAATAGAAACAGCTGAACACTAATCAAACAACTTCATCATACATTTGTTAAATACAATACACCTTCAGATTTTTCAAGTATGGATTTAGAGACAGTAATTTATATCGCCTGATGCACTTCCTAGGTGCTCTAATTTAGAGACAGATATATCTTTATAGACCATTGTACCCACACGCAGGATTTCTTATTAGTTTCACTTGAGGCAGCTTTTCTAAAAGTGATAATGAGGATGTGAAGTCACCCTCAGGGGGATTCCAGTCAATTGGGGTCAGTATTTTTTCTGTCCAAGGTGCTTTGCTTTTTGGTAAACTAGGGGCATCATCTTAACACTTGCAAGTAAAAACTGGCAAGATATTAAACCATGTTATCGCATAAATGCTATTGATGTACTTACTTTCTAGTACTGATTACACAGAGAACTAAGAAATGAATTGTTGAGTCACTACAACTTCTTTTTACAACTTCCATTCTTGTGACATGTTATCACAGTTCATGTTTCTATGTTAAAATTGACATGATTTATTTAATGAGAGAATTCATACATACCAACTTGAGGATCACCAGTGTTTGCATCAATATTACCCAGCAATCCATTGATACTTGTCGTTTCGAGCTCATGATGACAACTACCAGATACAACAGAAGTTATAAGTACAAAGAATGTGTCCTGTTTCAATTATGATTTATGAATATCAAATTTAAAAGGGAAAGATCAAGGATAGCCCATGTAAACACAATATATAATGATCAATTCACCTGTGGCCAAAGAGGGTGGCGTGGTTGCACTCTATGTTGTGTTTGAATTCCCCTAGATGATGAAAAGAAATGAAGCAGAGATAAATTTGTAAATTGTATCAATATATATATATATATATATATATATATATATATATCAGACCTTATAGTTAAGCACTGGAACCCATGAAATTCTTGGCAATTCACCTCACCAGCAGAAATTGTCACTTTAGCCTCAATTTGTAGCTTCATTGTGACTCTGCTATTCAAATGTGGGGTATGTAATTCATACAAAAGAAAAGAAAAGAAAAAGCAAATGCACATGACATAGAAAAATGATATGATGTTGATTAGTGTCAAGATATATTGTTGGGGGAAATGAAGTGACACAAAGTGAAGAGAGGAACCTCAGCACCAAGCAAGTAAGCCTGAGCAGAAGAGTGTCCAAAGGGATTAATCTGCCACCCTGCAGGGTAGACCTTGTTTAATAAGCCTTAAAACTAATTTGATAGGATTGTAAGCCACACCTTTTCATGCGTATAATCAGATGCATCATGTTTATTGTTAGGTGACTCATGCGGTGAGTAAAGTTCTTTTTCTAAATGATAAGCACTAATGAAATCTGCTAGCTCACTGATATAAGCCTTAGGACCTGCCAAATGAGAAACCAAAATATTAAAGAACTACCACTAGACAAATTTCTGCATGCTACATGGAAAGTTAGAGCCCCGTGTCCTAGCATTGCATGTCATGAGTGTTGCTTCTGCGTCAAATGTGGTGAGAGAGAATTATACATGCATTATAACATCTTTTCCAAACATGCACTTGAATTGATTAATTGGACCTGCCAGATGCACTTGGGCCAAACATTGAGTATGGTAGTTAAAGGTTTCTAATCAAAAATAGGATTTAATACTAATGATTATTAAAATATTTTTTAAAAAATAGGCATTTAATATTTTAAAATAATAAATAAATTAATTTGTAAACATTTTTATTTTTTAAGTAGTTATACAGCTGAATTTGAGCAGTCACTTTTTGTTATTGTGATTGATATGACTTGAATATTGGTCTATTTGAAGTTTATGTTTCAATTCTATAGCCATACAGAAGATCGTTGAGTAAAAGTAACCAGAACCTTAGCAAATTGTTGGGTCTGGATTATATTTATGCACCTCCTAAATACAGGTTTAGCAAATTGAGCGAAACCGTTCATAGAGCATGTATCAAATGGAACACCATCAGGAGTAAGAAAATAGATATGATGTATAGTTACAGTCCATACGAAAATTTCAAATTATATAGATCGTTGCCCCCAAATTCCAGGCATATTGATTAGTAATAAAAATAGCATACCTGATTCAGCTCTCCTCCAACAGCTTCAGCTAGAGTTCCAATAGCATCTTATACAATTTTGAGGTTTCACCTCTGAAGTTAGAACAAAGGATTACAATTTAAGATGTCTGAGCATACAAGTAATGATAGGAAATGAAGCACAATATCGTAACAATAGAGGTCATCCAAACATGATTCATTTTACAAGAAACAAAAAACAAATATTATGTATTAACTATTAAGGTCAGAAAATCACCTGATATTTCCCAAATGCAGTCATCAGGTGCCTAGTTACAAAATCATCACATAAAAAAAGAAGAGCAGGTGCCTAACATGAGAAGATTGAATATGTCATAATTGTTATCCAGATGAACTAATATGCAGTCCTTCAAAACAACATCAGCCACCTAGTTAACAAAGAAACTCATATAATCATTAGATAGATATATGGTCAAATAAAACCTTTCCTCAAATTAAATAAATAAAAGGGTAAATTACACCCCCCTTACCCTAATGCTTTGTTTGGATTAGAAGTGAAAAAGTGAAAGAAATAAGAGAAAACATAGAAGTTAAAGAGAATTTAGTGGAAGATAGCACGGGGTTATGCCGACAAGATCCCAAAATTGAATCAGCAATGTCGTCGGAGCCAAGTTGAGTAAAGTACATGGCCTCCGAGACACAATCAATATAAGCATCATATCTAACCTCCATTACCTCATCCGAAGATGAGGACGAGACCTTATCCGGCGACGAAGAGGTCTCGTCCGACGAAGAAGAGAGACCAGTAAGAGGGTTGAAACGACGACAGGGAAGACCTAAGGAAGGATCTCTTGGGCCACCAGTATTAGTGGGCCCAAGAAGGTGGGACCCCAAAATAGGAGAAGTCCCGGAATGGGTCAGGTCCGGTTTAGGGGTAGGGCCCATAGAGTTGGAAGGAGGAGAGAGAACATCGGTGGGGTTAGACCCATCGCGTGGATACGGCGGAAGAAGAGTGTTTGGTTTGCCTTTCCTGGAGGAGGAAAACCCTCCGGTATGGCCGCGAAGGGGATCACTTTCGCTTTCCCCCGCCGGAAGGGGAAGACCAAACAATAACCAGGCGGCCCTAAGGCCGACGCGTTTCCGCAACTCCGCCTCTTCCTCTGGGGACATTTTCATGATGAATAGAGGCGAAATGCAACCCAATGCAACCCAGAAAGAGGAATAGAAGAAGAAGAAAATGAAATCCAGTACAGAAATAGAAGATGATACAGCCCTAATCACTAATGCAAGTGTAAGTGTAAACTATCAAATTACGAACTTATAAAAGCGAAAGTTGAAAGAAGAGCAGAGAAAATACCTGTAGAAGAAGAAATGGTGAGAACTGAGGGTGGATGAATGAAGAAAGCACTCGAAGAAAATTCGAAAGATTGTTGAAAGAGAAGAGAGAATAGGAAGATAAAAGCAGGAGAAAATGACAGAAGTGACAAGTGAAAGGAAAGGAAATAGAAGAAGTGTGGGATTTTCGGAAATATTTCAAATATAAAAGAAGTAACCGCCAATTGGAAATGAAATGGTTCATGAAACCGCAACTAAAGAAATGAAACGACGCAAGGGCATATTGGAGAAAACACATTTGTACCTGGGGGCAGGGAAGTAAAATCATAAGGAGTGCAATGATTATCTTAGATATGAAACGACAGGTTTTTTAATGCACTGGTTGACAGTAACGGCAGGAATAGTAACCGTCTATACATAGGGAAGGTCAACTGTCGTTAAAGGCATGTCGGCTACCCGAAGATGCTTCCCCTCCTCGTTATGCCCGGACACGTGAATTCGTGGAAATATTCTACCCGGAGATTTTCTAGCCATGTCAATATTTTAATCGGAAAATTTCTTGAAGCCTATTAAGGGGCAACTGTGGTCGGGCGATCCTACTCGGATGAAGGGGAGTACGAATAATTCAGCCCATTAATACGACACAGTTTCTGATGATCATTGTCCCACGCTACTCGGAATATTTCTAGTCGGCAAAAGTTCACGGTCGGAGATTTCTAACCGGAAAAGGCAATACATCCCGGCCATCAAGATTGCTCGACAACCGGGCTGGGGGGCAACTGTTATGGTAATAACAATTTGGGCCTAGCTACTGGCCCAATCACTATTGAAGGATCATGGACTTAACTGACTTCTAGAGGTGAACGTGGGTATGGCTTCGTCCACAGAAACCGTTGAGAACGTGCATTACGGGGCCGAAAATCTCGGAGGCAGTTCATATCTCAAACTATGAGGTAACATGCTTATAAATACAGATTAGTAGCTACTGAAAAGGTATAGATACATTCTAAATTCCTCTCTTTCAATTACACAGAGCACACACCCCACGTCAATTGGTGTATCTCTATGATCATCTGTTTCAAGGTATCATTTTCCATTGATATCCTTGAAGTTACAGAGTTAGAGTGATCAAACAGTAATCACATAGCACTTTCGTGCTACACATTTGTGTTCTGGGAAACCTCCCGGACACTACCATTATTTATAAAAGAACAACCTTTGTTTATGAAAACAATGGGGAAGACAAAATTTTACACTTGCTTTCCAGTACCTAATCCAATATTTCACTACAAACAATATCAATATCGCATTTAACAACTACAAAAGGAGAACCAGGGTGAAACTAAACCTAAAACCTAACCCTACCCTGTTGGTTTGCGAGACATACCTGTTTGAGACCACTCGAAGCTGTCGGCACCCACACAAATCCAGACCGACCAAAGTCGCCGGACAAGGGTGACACGGAGGCAGGCGACCTTGTCAGGTGGGAAAGCTGCTTCACGGACCTTGGGTGGAGAGACCCGAGAGAGGCCTGCGACAGAAAAAGCTCCTAGGTCGTGGGTCAAGACCAAAGAGCTACAGGTACACCAGGGGCAACAAAGGTCTTAGGCAGGGTCGGGGCAAAGGAAACACGTCGTGGAAGTTCTCAGAGGAAAGGGAACGAGAGGGCAAAGTTAGCTATGGGAAGTTTAGGGCACGACAACCCCACTCGTGTGACCCTATGAATAGCCAAACCCAAAGCACACAAAACGGCGCCGTTTTCATTTATTTTTTCCACATTTTTAAAGGCGGTTATTAGACAAACGTCTTTGAAAACACAAAATTAAGACGGTTAAATTATAACCGTCGTAGTTTGACACATTCAAAGATGGTCACTCTATCAACCGTCTTTGAAATTTTCATTTTAATTATGTAAATGCCACCGCCCCACATTCTAAGACGGTTTCGCGACAACCGACTTAGATTGCCTGTCGTAAAATACAGTTTTGTAGTAGTGTATTGAAATGACAAATATTGCGACAAGACTGAAGTAATTGGGAATAGATGTGGATGAAAATTTTCTGGTGCAGTTCATATTGAACTCATTACCGTCTGAGTATGGTCCTTTCCAAATGAACTATAATACCATGAAAGACAAATGGAATGTGCATAAATTGCACATAATGTTAATTTAAAAGGAAACCATAATTAAGAACTAAGGAATTCATTTTATCAATTATGTCAAACATTAAGAGGTTGAAAATAAAAGTGGTAAAAAATATGAGAAGAAAGGAAGAGGACTATTGTCTTAAATTTAATAAAGATCAAATTAATTTTTAAGATTAAGACAAAAATTTATGAAAATTCTTAAACTAATGCATATAATAAACCCAATTTTAATTTGATTTCATATTAAAATATTTTTTTATAATAGATATAAATTAATAAAACAACTTTCTTAACAATTTTTTATATCTATTTAGATTTTTTTTCATATTTAATTAAATTAGCGAAGCACACGAAAAGTATACTATTATGTTCATCCCGATTTATAAGACAATCAAATTTTTTTCTTATTATAATACTTCATTTTATCTTTTCGTGTATTAATTATTTTTGACAAAAAATATCGCTTTCTTTTATAAAAATTTTAAAAATGAATAATTTTCTAATAAATTAAAAATAAATTTTAAAAAGTATTATAAATCTAATGCTAATAGTTAACTTAATTAATTTTTTAATGAATATAAATTAATCAATTATATCTTATAATTAGAAATGGTGAAAATATTTTTACCCAATATTAATTAATTGTTAACTATAAACTAAGCAACAAACGACTTGGGTGTTATTGTCACATTGTGGTCCAATTTTTCGGTCAGTGTCAATTCTATGTGCTTGTCATCCTTTAAACAAGTGCACGTTATACTCGCATTTTGTGATATTTTTTTAATTACATTTGATATATTTTTTTTCCCACCCTGTACAAATCATCTTAATTATTTAATTCACATTATACTTAAACATCATTCCTCTTAAAATATTATTTAATAATTTAACATGTTTAATCATATAACTTTTAATAAAATTTATATCTAAAATACCTTCATTTTATTCCTCAAAATTACATCTTAAATTTTACAAATTTTTTTCTTCTTGAACAATTTCTCTTCACTTTTATCATTAGTATCTCTTTCTTCTCCTCCTTCATCTCCCTGTGCAACATCATCACTATATTATAACATAACGTTATTTTTAACACTATATTATAGGAGCGAAAACCATATTCAGATCAATCATGTTAAATACTTTTTAACTACAAAATACTTCATTTTTAAATTATGTTTACTATTTTCTTATAAAATTATTTAAAAATTGCAAATTTAATATTTTTTATAATTGTAAATAAAATGTAAATGAACCAATTGTTTCGTCTTGTACGAAAGTTATATGCGAGTGGGCGGTCTAAATTATAATATCGTACCAGAAATGCAATTATATTTCAATTCTTGTTAACATCTTATGTGATAGAATGACGTTTTTTCTCCACCAAAAATAATGGACTTTATTATTTTTATTTTTTATCCATGGGAATTAATTATAATTGAAGAAAGTGTCAGAAATTTATAATAAATTACGCACTTTACTCAAAGTTAAATTCACCGGCCTTTTTTTTATTTAATTCAAAGTGGTACGTTTTACTTTTAAAATTATAAAAAAAAATAGTATATTCTAAAGGGAGTTGTTCATATGATGTAAGTCGATTGTCTGAAAGTTAATTTTGATTTTGTAAAAACAAATTCCAGCTGTTTTTACACTTTCTCACGCTTAAAAAACATCACAATTTTCTGAGGTGAAAATAAGGCAGAAATTGCTGTTTTACAAAATCAAAGTCAACTTGCATAACGCAGATAAATATTTTTTAAATGATACTATTTCAACAAATTCAAGAGTAAAATATACCATTCTTTTAAAGAAGCCGACAGATTGATTTGGGAATTCCTAAAAAAAAGAGGAAAAAAACATTGATTTGGGAAATGAAAGTGGGTGTATTTGAAAGAAAATGTTACAAATTACTATTCAAGTTATTGAAGGTAAAAGAAAAAAACACATACATCTTAGTGAAATCATGAATATTTGGAGGAGAAAATTGCAGATAACACTATAAGGCTAAGCAGTATGCATGGGAAACAAATTAATGCACGTACCAAATTTGTTGACAATGTGATGGTTAAACGCTGTGATATGGGGTGCTGCATCCTTATCATTCGAGAGAGAACTGGTGGATTGTAAAGATTTGGCAGCTTGCATGAGCACTGTATACATTTCCCGAGTGTCCCTTATCAAAAGCGTGTAGGGATTCCCCTAAAGGGCCCTGTGCCCTTAATACCCTCTCCAATCTCTTTGGCCTCAGCCACACCCAGTTTAGGAGTTTCCAACACCATAGCACAACCAAAGGTACCGGCCAATATGAGAAAGCATGTAGCAGTACTTGTGGGAGTGAACCCCATCTTCTAAGGATTCAATAGAAGCACGAGTTGTTGAAGTGGTTCATTGGTTGGTACTCCATCACTACTTTAGTTGCTTTTATAACATCCAAAAGGATTAATAAACAACCACTTTAATGCTATTTTCCATTAAAGATAATTTTTTTTTCAAATCAGTAGGATTATTATGACTAATAAAACTCTGTTTTCGAATGATTCAAATTTGAAACCACTATTTGAATTGGAACAATTCCGTACTAATGGATTGATGCACTCTTACTATTTTGTTTTGAGAGAGTGTATTGTGATGTGATATTAATTAATTCTTGAAATTAAAAAAAAAATCTAAATGAGTCTACCAAATTTTTAATTGTTTAATCTAACTTCCTAAATTTAGTTATATATTGACAATTTGATCCAAACACACACTTCTGCTTCACACTCATACACACTTCTATTTCTATTGTAACAAAAGATTCATTTTTCATGTGGAAAAGGCCTATATCAAATTATGATTTTAAGTATGGACAATTTTTCAATATCTTGTTCATTCGCAACAAAATATTTTCTGTTTCTGAAGGTGAAAAAAAAAATATTTTTTAAGAGAGATACTATTTCACCAATCGAGTCACACACATACACATAGTTATCAAAATTGAGTTTTTACTCGTATGATCGTCATATTTTACACGTATGTGTATATATATATATATATATATATATATATATATATATATATATATCAAAATCCAGTTTTTACTTGTAGAATCGTCCGATTTTACGATTTTAGTAAGCCTATATATATATATATATATATATATATATATATCAAAATCGAGTTTTTACTTGTAGAATCGTCCGATTTTACGATTTTAGTAAGCCTCAGCTAGTGAAATCGTAGACTGACTCGAAATCAGAATAGACTTGTTACTTGTGCAATTCAGAGTAGAGTCACGAGTTTGATCCAATTTTGCAACTTTGTTAAAAGGAGAAACGACATCGTTTCGTGTGTCTGATTTTTCATTCTTGCTGTTTTCATTTGCGATTTTCTTTTTTCCTCAGTTCTTAGTTCCTCCTTGCTCTCCTCGCTTCGCGTTCGACTGAAAAAGGGAAAGCCTTAGCCCTTAGGCAAAAGTGAAGGCCTAACTCGGCTGCGAAAGCGAAGGCATGGGTCTGCGTGGTGGCAGCGGCGAGCTGACTCGCCATGACGGTGTCGTGGGGTGAATTGTGAAGCAAAAGTGGATAACACATAATAGTCGATCTTTCACATTGTGAAGGTGTCTTTCCCTTGTTTGGTTTTGGTGTTTGATAATGTGGTGGATTTTGAGTGGTTGCATGCTATTTCTTTCCTAGGGTGGAAGGTGGGGTTCGATTTAATTTGTACGAGATTTAATTTGTACGAGAAAGAAACAGCACGTTATATACAGACTGGTTTGATAATGTCGTCTTTCTTTGAGTGGTTGGTGTTTGATACTGTCATTGGTTTCATTAATTGTGATTGGACCACAATTAATGATACAAAACCGATTATATACTTACTATATGTTTTGATATATTATTAATGTAAATATTAAATATATTTAAACATCAAATTATAAATATTTTGTATAAAAATTAATGAAATGTAAATAATAGATAAATTTTAATTTTTGTGATTGGATCCCTTTCGATCATCTCAGTCTAAATCAACCCCCATTTAAATCTTTCAACTAAAATTTAGAGTTGAATCTTCAATTTAAATATAAAATTATAACTAAAGATATTATTTTATTCTAAATTTGTTCGATGTGATCGATACGAGGGAATTACATACTAGTTGTCAAATAAGAAGCCCTTAGCCACTCAATCTTAATTAAAAATAAAATAAAATCATATTAAATGGTTTCTCAAATAACTGATTACATAACGAATACGCAAGTTGCACCGGTCACAAGATCTATCAAGAAAAGCTACGACGTGGGTTCTACACGCTAATTAGCATGCCTTAAAGATAAGGGCGACGCGCAAAAATAAGGTCGACACGCTAAGTAACATAAATAAAAATATAAACTTTAGGCAAACATTAGAACAAAAATATTAAAACTGACAAATACACCTTTTTCTCCCTTATAAAAGCGACACTGAAACCGAAGTAGATACATAGATCGAGTATCACAAAACCACAAAAATTCGTCCTTCTATTCATCAGTCCGTAATTACATATCTTTCCACTTTCTTTCTCCTACAAAAACCGATGGGGCTATCTCCTACTATTTCAACATGCTTTCTCATATTGGTGGTACTTCTGGTTGTACTATGTTTGTGGAAGCTACTAAACTGGGTGTGGTTGAGACCAAAGAGATTGGAGAGAGCATTAAGGGCACAGGGCCTTCAGGGCAATCCCTACAGGCTTTTGGTTGGAGACACTCGGGAAATGTTTAGGGTTCTCATGAATGCTGCCAAATCTCAACAATCCACGAGTTTTCTCTCAGATGATAAGGACGTAACACCGCATATCATGACGTTTAACCATCACATTGTCAACAAATTCGGTAAGCGTACTTGTTTACCGTCGCTTAGTCTTGTGGTGTTATATACTTATATGCAATATTTGCTCCTTCAATATTCATGATTTCACCAAGATATTGGTTATTTTGTTTTATTTTTAATTGAATTTTGTGGATTTGTAATTAACATTCTTTTCCCTGTACATTTTTTTTTCTCTCACACAAATCAATATGTTTTTAGTATCTTTATAAAATATTTAAAAGTTCAATTTTATATAGTCGTTTTAATTTCTGTTTTTGTTTTTTTCTCTCTCTAATTTGAATTATTTTAGTTTTGATCTTCAAAAGGATTTAGGTAGTGCTTTTTTGAGGGGAAAAAGTAGTTTACTTAACTATTGATGTTCATTTTAAAATTAAAGACAAGAAATTTTTTTAGAGAGACTAATTTCGAATTTCAAAAATGCTATAGGGACAAAACAAAAACATTTCACCCAAATATAATTCATTTATGGTATGGTTTTATTGTTTGGACCACCCTCTCTTATCTAACTTTCATTATGAGACGAAAAAATGGACCCTTTAATTTGTTTCTTGTTTATATTTCAAATTATAGAAATATTTCCTTTTTATTTTTAAAAATCATAAATAAATAAAAATTAATATAATATAATTTAATTATTTTGTATATATATTTTAAATAATAATAAAAATGTAATTTTTGTAATTAAAAAAAAGAAAAGGTCCAATATGCCTATAAATATAACGAATTTTGATTTACTTTCAATATTTTTCTTTATCCATTTTAGTTTATCATAAACGATTCACTACAAATAATATTTCTAAGATAATGTGTGTATTTATTTTGTTAAGATTAATAATATTCAACTTCATTTTTCAATGAAATCATGATTAAAAAATTAAACTAAAAGGTTAACACAACTAGCCTATGAACACGTGCACTTGTGGCCTTAGGCTATGGAAATCACAGAACAATTGCCCAGATTTATGAGTTGTGAAAAATAGAAAATGAATAGAAAAGCATAACAGAAGAGAAAGGTTTTCTGCACATACCTTCAAAGCAATGTCAAGCCTTTTTAAATAGAATATTAATGTAAAAACGGTTCCCTTTATTTTTCTATAACAACTTTATTACTTCCTCAGTATTAGCCTCACCACAAATAGCATTTTGACCCGTTCAAAAAAAGATGATAAAGTGGATATTACAAAAACTGATTTGATGACTAATAAAGAGCATTTAAAGAAACTATTTGTAAAATCTCTATTGATGTTGGACAACAAAAAGGCAGCAACAACATATGCTTCTATTTTCCATTGTCCAACACCATTTAATTTCTTTAAGTCATTCTCAATTGTACAGTCTTATACCTATACAGTCTCTGGATCCCTCTCATTCTGATGTGATTCATCTTGGGTGTTACAAACAGTACCCCTTTCTCTTATTGTGTAAGCTTCTTCCATTAAGAGCAATGTAACATGAATCTTCCTTGTAGTTCCCTAAACACCACTGCCTCTTTCATTTCTTAATTACAACCAGTCAAAACTTAAAGAATGAGGCAACCTCCAAGCTAGACCATTGTCCATTCAGAGTAGGCAAAGATGCTCACCTTTACAATATTGTCACCACCACCATATATAGAACAGACAGCACACCATATATAGAACAGACACCACCATATTGGATTGATTCTTGTAGTTGTGGCACTCCTATAGGCTAAGATTTTCACCTTAGATGCAACCTTCACATTCCTGATGTCTTCCCATAAATTTATTCAAGTTTTTATGCAGGAGGTAACTGGTTGTATCTTGTAAAGAACCATGAACATGATAGCATGTTTACTCAAAATTGGATCCTGTATGTCGCATTAGCCTATCATCTGCATGCATTCATTGACTGATTGCTTTGGCAAGAATGCCATCTGTTGTCGGTTCATCAAACATAGATATTTATCATTGACAGTACTAAATCTTAATGATTGGATTTGTGATCAAGCTTGCTGGTTGATTCTCAACATTGCGAGGAATCAAGTAACTTAGTACCCTTTCTTTCTCATGTATCTTTTATCTGTGAGTACTTTGCTACCCCTTTTAATTGTTAACAATGCTTAAACTTAAATAGAAAATATAAACACTTGGATCAATAATGGTGCGTAATAGCTAGGCTAGTGTACCGAATTGCAGCAAGTAATCTAGAGGTGAGTAAGTATCATTCCAACGTGAACTGCTCAATTACCAAGTTCACAATTTAATCGCTATTTGAACTAAAGAAATCAATAGTGTCGATAAATTGCAACTAAACTAGAAACTTTCATTTGCAGTTAGAAAATTCGCACATAATAGGGGGAAGTTCAGTAAACAGGGAAAACTTCACTATTTAATGGTGGTAGTGTCCTATTTATTCTAATCTTCCCTTATGCATCCAATTGCATTCTCAATGCAGATTTCAATTTCAATTGATGTTCAAATTCAGAAGGATAGTTCTATTGCAATTTCTTGGTAATTAAACCCCATCCCTCAAGCAAACATCCTTATTCCATGGGTGAATTCAACTGAGACATGCATTAGGATTAGAAAATTCAAATGATCACACAACAATCAACTCCTATCCCTAGGTAATCAATCATTATGTAGCTTACTTCAGATCTGGACAAGAACAGTTCACCAATTCTGAATTCTCCAATTGTGAGAACAATTCTAGGGAATCAAGAGGGACTCGTGTTTTCTCACTTTTCTGTGAATGACCAAATTACGGAGGCAATGAAAAATATAACAAAACATAGCAAATTTGAAGAATCAAGGGATGAGAAGAAATTAGAGCTCTAGGCCATCTCAAATTTGAAGAAGAAACCTCTTGTTTCCATGTGGTCCTAGCCCCAAGAACAGAAAACACAAGAGTCCTTCTTGAATATTGCTGCTAAAAAAATGACAACACTTTCCAAATTTCGGAAAAAGACATATATTTATAAGAACCAAGCATGTACACAAAAAGAACAGGGCTTTTGCACATAGAAGGCGAGCACATCAGCCTCCTATTTTAGCTTTCTTTGTGCACACTGAACAATTAGTGTGTACACACTACTACTCTGACAGCTCATTTTCCTTTCATTGATTTGAACGTTTACACAACAAATAACCATTTTGCACATGCTAGCTGATGTAGCAGAATAAAAATTCATTAGAATCAACTCCAGTACGGGCACAATATGTACACGCTACTAATCCAGTAATCAATTTCATCACTTTGCTTCCTTACTTTCAATTTTGTGCTCCCTACATTTACAAGATTTTGTAGAACTTAGAATGGAAAATGATGGAAAGCTAAACTAATCTTTATGATGATGGACATTATGCAATTTACTTGTATTTCCTATAAGTTCTAACAAAATGTAGGGCTAAATATATGACATTAAGATTATTTTGCCTTTTAAATCCACTTAAGTTGATTATCATGTACCAAAAGGTTGCAATGGTTTGTAATTCATCTTGAATTAGAATAGTACACATACAAAGTTGCCTATTTTCTTTAATACCTGATTTTTTTTTCGTTTACTATTTATCTTTAGTTTAATTGCTTAAACCTTCTTATAAAGTTACCGATGGTATGCAGGTAAGAATTCTTTTATCTGGTTCGGACCAATGCCAAGGGTGACCATCTTAGATCCGGAGCAAATCAAAGATATACTTAACAAGATCTATGACTTCCCAAAGCCTAATACGAATCCACTTGTCAAGTTACTAGCGACTGGCCTTGCAGGCTATGAAGGAGAAAAGTGGAGCAAGCACAGAAGAATAATCAACCCTGCTTTCAATTTAGAAAAATTGAAGGTTAGTTGCTTGACTTACTAGGGAATTGGATTTTGTATCTGTGTGTTTGTTTTCTTCTCCTTCTTTTGCAAGGAAACATTTACTCTCCCTAGAAATGCAACATAGGTTTGACATGCAACATTTTTTTTATATCAGTAAATACATAATATCATAAATAGGAGTACAAGGGGTACCTCAACCCATATACACAGTTCATTGAAAGAAAAAGAGAAGTCCCTCTCCTTGGTGGTTAACCACCACAAAACCAAAATCTAAATCATATTAACTCAAACACTTATCCAACCTTGGTGTTGTCCTTTTTGAAGATGATGCTATTTCAATGCAACCATATAATCCAGACTGAGGCAAATGACACAACCCACCAAGCTTCTTGTAATATGTTCCCTGTCAGACCGCAACTAAGCGTTAAAAAATGACTCCTAAAGTTTTTAGTAAAAATTACTTGAACCCTTATCCACTTGTAGAATAATTTCCAAACAGACAAGACAAATGTGCATGAAAGTATGAGGTGACAAGTAGATTCTTCCAATTATTTCTATGCAACCATAGATTCTTCCAAGCATATACTTTTGCAAACAACATGGGTTTGGTTTATAAGCAACATGCTCTGCAGTCTGAATGTTTTTGCAGTTAGTTTGACTGAAGGAATTTTAACTAGAAGTTTTTTCCATGTTACAACACAGATCATGTTACCATTGTTCCTCAAAAGTTGCAACGATCTGGTTAGCAAATGGGAAGGAATGTTGTCTTCAGAGGGATCATGTGAAATGGATGCATGGCCTTTCCTTCAGAATCTGACTAGTGATGTTATTGCTCGATCAGCATTCGGAAGTAGCTATGAAGAAGGAAGAAGAATATTTCAACTTCAAAGAGAACAAGCTGAACTTGTAATAAAAGTTATACTGAAAATTCAAATCCCTGGATGGAGGTAACTAATCCGTGATAGTTTGATTTGATAACTAAAGCTTATTAAATGAGTTTTGTTTCACTAATATACGCTTACTATATATTTCATGCTGGAAACAATGATTAGCAAATAATTATAATAATAGGAATAAAAGAAATATAATTTATAGGACTACAAATTTATCAAATATTTAGACGGGAATATGTGGTTTCTCTCTAATGCAACTTGCATTGGAAAAAATTACGTTCATGGTGAAACTACTAGAAAGTAACCTTATATTATTTATGAATCTTTGTCTTATCTAACATGCCTATTCATTTACCAACATTGTGTGGCAAGAAGATATGATCTACCACAATTTACACCTTGTAATATCAAAATTCTAACTGTTAGAGAACCAAAATATGTTTACTATCAATAGATCTACCACTAGAGTACTGCAGTTGAGTTAGGAAAAAGCATCCTCTACATATTATAAAAATCATGGGATGGAACAATGTATATTTGTAGGTTTCTGCCTATTAAAACACATAGGAGGATGAAGGAAATTGACAGAGATATAAAAGCTTCGCTCAAGAATATGATTAGCAAGAGGGAAAAGGCACTAAAAGCCGGTGAAACCACTAAGAATGACCTATTAGGTATACTTTTGGAGTCCAATAACAAGGAAATTCAAGAACACGGAAACGGAAACAGTAAGAATGTTGGAATGAGTCTTGAAGATGTAATTGAGGAATGCAAGCTATTCTACTTTGCAGGGCAGGAAACCACTTCAGTTTTGCTTGTTTGGACAATGGTGTTATTGAGTAGGTACCCTAATTGGCAAGCACGTGCAAGGGAGGAAGTCTTTCAAGTCTTTGGCAATCAAAAACCGGATTTTGATGGGTTAAGTCGCCTAAAGATTGTAAGTATTGTATTATTAGTCTCAATACTAAATAGTATGCTGTTTATACTTACCACAAATCTTTTTTGGTAACAGGTCACCATGATTTTGTACGAGGTTCTTAGATTATACCCACCGGTACTTGGGTTGAATCGATTTATTAAAAAGGATGTGAAACTTGGAAACCTAAAATTACCAGCTGGAGTGCAGGTTTTCCTCCCAACAGTTTTGATTCACCATGACAGTGAATTATGGGGTGAAGATGCTAAGCAGTTTAATCCCGAGAGATTTTCTGAAGGAGTTTTAAAAGCAACAAATGGAAGAGTTTCATTTTTTCCCTTTGGATGGGGTCCTAGAATATGCATTGGTCAAAACTTTTCCTTATTGGAAGCAAAGATGGCTTTGTCAATGATTTTACAGAATTTCTCATTTGAACTTTCTCCTGCATATGCTCATGCTCCGACTATGTCACTTACTACTCAGCCACAGTATGGTGCTCATATGATTCTACGTAAAGTGCCAATATGAAATAAATTAGTAGGCTCTTTATTGTGTGATTTTAATATTACACAATTATAGTAAAGCTTATAATGTAATAACAAAATAACTTCTTAGGTACACATATGTTTATTTACTTTCATTTACATGTTTGTGTGTTAGTAGTGTTTAATTTTTAAGTTGTAACTTTGTTATTGAAGAGACAGAAAGAAAAGTGACTTCATAAATATATCGCCAAATATGATATTCTTTACTGGACACTTCGTACGTCTTTAGTTCCAACAATGTATGGTTTAGGAACTTATTTAAAATTTTACAAATAATTTAGGAATCTACTGAACAATTTAACCGAAAAAAATATTATAAAAGTTAACGATTTTATCATACTTAATAATTTATATTACCATAAAACGATCAACTAGCGCAATAATTTCACGCTATGAGTAAGTAAGAGGGAGATATATTGTACGCAGCCTTACCTTTACATATACAAAGAGACTGTTTTCGAATTTGAACTCATGATTAACAAGTCACAAAAACACAACTTTACCGCTATATAAGGACTCGCCCTCAATTTCAATCTAATACTTTAAGAAAAAAAATTGTTGTCTATATATAATAGTACTGATAGCAAGATTGCCCACGTTTTGACAAATAATACCTATGATATATTCCAAAAAAATATATTTTATAATTAAAGGACGATATCATTCTTGAAAATAAATTCATATTAATATATCCTGAACAAAAACTATTACAAGTTTTGAATTTCATAATATTTTTAATGTTAAATAAAAACAAATAAAATAAAATATAAAAAATTAGTGCTTTCTTGTTTGAATAATTAGAATAAAAACAAAACAAAGAAAAGGCCAAAAAGATAACTTGGATAGTAGTGTCGGAAACATAGTTTTTGCCACAGAAATTTATATGAAGACTACTGGTTTTGCTTGTTCAGGTTTTATCATCTTTCCCTGTTGTCTTTGCCCCCACCAAACAAGAGAGAAATTGAAGCAGCATGGGCCACAATTCTGACACTGATACTGATACTCGCTCTGATATGTGCATGAAAGGTGCTGAACTAATACTTTTAAGAAAAAAATTTGTTGTCTATAATATAGTACTGATAGCAAGATTGCCCACGCTTTGACAAATAATACCTATGATATATGCCAAAAAAATATATTTTATAATTAAAGGACGATGTCATTCTTGAAAATAAATTCATATTAATATATCCTGAACAAAAACTATTACAAGTTTTGAATTTCATAATATTTTTAATGTTAAAGAAAAACAAATAAAATAAAATATAAAAAATTAGTGCTTTCTTGTTTGAATAATTAGAATAAAAACAAAACAAAGAAAAGGCCAAAAAGATAACTTGGAGAGTAGTGACGCAAACATAGTTTTTGCCACAGAAATTTATATGAAGACTACTGGTTTTGCTTGTTCAGGTTTTATCATCTTTCCTGTTGTCTTTGCCCCCACCAAACAAGAGAGAAATGGAAGCAGCATGGGCCACAATTCTGACACTGATACTGATACTCGCCCTGATATGTGCATGGAAGGTGCTGAACTGGTTATGGCTGAGGCCAAAGAGACTAGAAAAGCTGCTAAGAGAGCAAGGCCTTCAAGGGAATCCATACACGCTTTTAGTTGGAGACTCCAAGGAGTTTCTGAATATGAGAAAGGAAGCCTTATCCAAACCCATGAATCTCTCTGATGACATAATACCACGTGTTTCTTCCTATGAACAACATAGTGTCAACAAACATGGTATGCTTATGTTCTTATTTTGCAAATTTCATCCGTTTGCCTTTTACTTTATACTCTTTGTTATCTTGATAATTCATGGTCATGCACCCTTTTGTCCTTTTCTTATTAAATGTTCTCCATAGGGACTATGTTTTACCGTCCCTTATAAAACGTGTTGTGTTCGTTTAGTTTATGTACAAGGTCGTTGAGGAGTCGCATATGGGGTGCACTGTGCACTTTAAATCACTTCACTTAAGTGCTTCAATTTATTGTTTATTTGTTATGGTTGTTACTTAGAGAAATTTAGATAGATAAAAGACTGAAAATAGTCTACTTGTTTTGAATAAATTACTTAACGAAAGATATTTTTAGAAAAATAGGAAAAAGATGCAAGGAAAAAAATTAGCAATAGACAAGCTTCATGGTTCAGTGTCATGTTGACAATAAAGTATATATGTTTGGATTTGACCATTAACTAGTTTTAAGTTTACTTGGTAATATAGTTTTTTGTATAAAATTATCTTTTAATTTTGAATAGCATAGTAACACCTATTTTAGAACATTAAAACAAAATTTTAAGAGGCTACTATCGTGTAAGTACAAAATTTCCCCTGTTCTGTAAACTCAAGGTAAAAACACCTGCTTTTCGTACAGAAAACGACCAAAGAATATGGCATTATAATATCACAGAAAAAAAAAAACTGAACTTAATTATTCTACCGTGTCTAAGCATTTATAGACAACAATTTAATAATTTAAGGCCTTTCTTCTTAGTACTCTGAAATCCTCTGTTGGTAATTTATTTATTGGGTTGGGGTTAATTATATCTTGGATTTACACCATGGTGATTAGGTGTGAATTTGTACTAATAGTTGTGTCAATTTTCTAGTTCATCTCCATTTTTTTTTGCACGGTTTACTATTTGCATATTGTTGTAGCATTTCTTAATTACAGGTAATAAAAAATTAAAGAATGAGGCAACCCCTAAACCAGATCAAATTCCATCAGAGTAAGAAAAGATGATCAATTGTTACAGTATTGGCTCCAACACCACATATAGATAGATTGGTTCTTCATTTGTAGCACTCGTATAGGATAAGATTTTCACCTTGTTTGCCACCTTCACATTCCTGATTTCTTCCCATAAACATCTTCAAGTTTTTATGCAGGAGAAGGTAACTGATTGTAGAGAACCACAAACATGATAACATGTTTAGACAAAATAGGATCCTTTATGTCACAATAGCCTATCATCTGCATTTATTGATTGATTGTTTATGCAAGAATGCCATCTGTTGTTGCTCCATCAAATATAGATATTAACCATTGATACTCAATCTTAATGATGGGATTGGTGATCGTGCTTGCTGGTTGATTCTCAACATTGTGAGAAATCAAATGAAAAGTAACATATAGCATCCTTTATTCCTGACATATTTCTTTATCTGTTAGTATATAGCTACTCCTTTCAATAGGATAGACACTTATTTTCAATGAAATCATTTCTTTGAACAATATTGTCCAGCACCCTGATCCTAATGCCCTTCGTGATTTTTTAAATGGTTAATAATCCTTAAATAGAAAATATAAATACTTGGATCTATAGTGGTGTGAAATAGGCTAGTGTATCGAATTGCAAAAGTAATATAGTGGTGAGTATAATTCCTACGTGGACTGTAACTCAATTACCTCGTTCACAATTGAATCGCTATATGAACTAAATAAATTAACAGTGGACAAAGTGCAACTAAACTAAAAACTTTAGTTTGCAGTTAGAAAATTCGCACAAAATAGGGGGAATTTCAGAAAACAGGGAAAAATTCACTTTTCAATGGTGGTACTGTCCTGTTTATGTTAATCTTCCCTTATGTATCCAGTTGCATTCTCAATGCCGATTTCAATTTTCATTGATGATCAAATTCAGAAGGTTAGTTCTATTGCAATTTCATGGTAATTAAACCCCATCCCTCAAGCAAACATCCTTATTCCATGGGTGAATTCAGCTGAGGCATGCATTAGGATTAGAAATTCAAATGATCACACAACAATCAACTCCTATCTCTAAGTAATCAATCATTATGTAGCTTACTTCAGATCTGGACAAAGACAATTCACCAATTCTGAATTCTCCAATTGTGAGAACAATCTTAAAATCACTCTATGAATAAAAAAATTACAAAGGCAATGAATAACATATCCAAACACAACAAAACATAGCAAAGGAAAAAAAAAATAAAGGAAGAGGAATCAAAGGAAGAGAAGTTAGAGATCCTAGCCAGCACAAATTTGAAGAAATCTCTTCTTTCTATTAGGTCCTAGCCCCAAAATCAGAGAACACAAGAGTCCCTCTTGATTCCTGCTCAAACAAGACAAAAATTTCCAAAATTCGCTTAAGAAATAACTGGGTCTGTGCACAATGAAGGTGCAGTGCATCAGCCTCTTATTTTAGCTCTCGTTGTGCACACACTGAAGAATGTGTTAATACACACTGCTACTCTAGTAGCTCATTTTCCTTTAATTGATTTGAACATGTAAACAACAAATAACCGTTGTGCACAAGATTTTGGTGTGTATATGCTACGAGTCCAGTAATCAATTTCATCACTTTGCTTCCTTTCTTTCCATTAGGTGCTCTCTGCATTAACCAATTTACAAGATTTTGATAAAATTAGTATGTAATATGATAGAAATCTAATCTAATCTGTATGATGATGGATTATGCAAACTATAGGGGTAAATATATTGTATTATGCTTATTTTCAAAATCCACTTGAGAAGTGGATTTATCATGTACCAAAAAGTTCCTTTGGTTTGTAATTCATCTCAAATTAGAATATTACACATAATTGCCTATTCTCTTTAATTCTTGATTTTTTGATTTTTTTTTCTTCATTATTTTAGTTTCACTGTTCAATAAACCCTCTTATAAAGTTGTCAATGGTATGCAGGTAAGAATTCTTTTATCTGGTTAGGACCAATACCAAGGGTGACCATCTTAGATCCGGAGCAAATTAAAGATGTATTTAACAAGATCTATGACTTCCCAAAGCCTAATATGAATCCACTTGTCAAGTTACTAGCAACTGGACTGGCAGGCTATGAAGGAGAAAAGTGGAGTAAGCACAGAAGGATAATCAACCCCGCTTTTAATTTAGAAAAATTGAAGGTTAGTTGTTTGGCTTTGCTAGATATAAATGTGTTCTGTTTGAAAACTTATCAGAAAAAAACTAGGGAATTGGGTTTTGTATCTGTGTTTGTTGGTTACTTCTTCTATTGCAAGGAAAAATTTACTTTCCCTAGAAATGCATCATAGGTTTGGCATGCAACATAAGACATCATATAATGGAATACAACATAATATAGGTTAAAATAGAATTTTGGTCCCTTATTTATACTTTTAGTTTCAATTTGGTTCTTTATAAAGTTTCGCTTTGGTCCTTCATGGTGGCTATGTTAGACCAAATTGGTCCTTTTGTCAGTTTTTGGCACTATCAGTGTCAACTTTGGCTACTGTGGTATCCTCACGGTTTCCCATGTGTCACTAAGTTGACTAAATTAGTACAACATACTAACAGAAAAACCAATTTGGTATAATAGACAAACTTTAAGGGACTGAAGTGAAACCTTTTTATTTTAAGGGGCAAAAATTTTATTTAAGCCTATAATCTAGTATAATAAATTGGAGTACAAGGGATACCTCAATCCATATATGCAGTTCATATAAAGAAAATGAAAACTCCCTCTCCTTGGCGGTTAACCACTGCCAAATCTAAATTTTGCAGGCTCACACGTATTCAGCATTTGCTTTATCCTTTTCAAAGATGATGCTATTTCTATACAACCATATAATTCACACTGAGGCAAATGACATAATTGTTGAATAAACTTAAATGACAGTTTTAATGAATTTAATTTACCAATTTTTCTTAGGAGAATGAAAAATCAAGAGTTAGTAGTTATTTTCTTTGATGAATG
Organism: Glycine tomentella; assembly: GCA_007407185.1. Classification (NCBI taxonomy): domain Eukaryota; kingdom Viridiplantae; phylum Streptophyta; class Magnoliopsida; order Fabales; family Fabaceae; genus Glycine; species Glycine tomentella. The sequence goes on from PYAF01005996.1 coordinate 48,416, forward strand.
GCTATAATGGGTTTTGGTTGTTGTTTATGGTTATGAATGACTATAATGGATTTTGATTGTGGTTTATGGCTATTAATAGAATTTAATCCTTTCAATTCTTGAAGGGCAAATTATAGCCTATAAATAAATCATTGTATTGTTTGACAAGATAGAAGAAGTGAAAGAAGTTGAATAAAGATTTTTCTAGAAGTTGTTTTTCCACAAGCCCTCAAGGCATAATTTTTTCAATTCTACAAATTGGTATCAAGAGCCGATGGCGAGTATGACCAACAATGTGTCGTTGCCCCGACTAACGAAGGCGAACTACTAAAATTGGAGCATCTAAATGAAAGCTCTTCTCGGGTCTCAAGATGGTTGGGAGGTGGTCCAAGAAGGTCTCGAAGAACCAGCAATTACCACGAGATATACAGCGGCTCAACACAAGACGTTGAAAGAGACGCGATTGAAAGATAATGCGGCTTTGTACAAAGGAGCCGACCGGGTTAAACAAGTCCGCCTTCAAACTCTTCGTGGCGAGTTGGAAGGCATGAAGATGAAGGAGTCGGAAGGGGTCTCCTACTACATCATGCGTGTTCAAACCATGGGAACCAACTCAATCAAAACGGAGAAGCGTTAACTGATGCACGGGTTGTGGAGAAGATTTTGAGGTCGTTAACCGACAGTTTCGAGAATGTCGTATGTGCTATAGAAGAGTCAAAGGACCTAACAATGCTCACGATCGACGAGCTCTCTGGTTCTCTCAAGGCACACAAACAATGTAAGAAGAAGAAGGAGGAGACACTCGAGCAAGCACTTCAAACCAAGGCATCAATCAAAGATGAAAAGGTACTCTATTGTCAAAACTTTCGAGGTAGAGGGCATGGTAGTGGAGGTCAAGGAAATGGCCTGGTCGCGATGGTAGAGGCTGTGGTAAAGAAGGGTATAATGAGGATAAGGAGCAATCAAACCAATAAAATTGGCGTGGAAGAGGACGCGATCGTGGGAGAGGCGGTCAGTGCTACAAATGTGGCAAATATGGTCACTATGCGAAGGATTACAACTCCAATAAGTGTTACAATTGTGGCAAGGTGGGGCATTTTGCAAAAGAATGTCGAGTCGAGAAAAAGGTGGAAAAACAACCAACCTAATCACGGAGGATGAGGAGGCGAAAGAAGGTTTTCTTTTGAGGCACACAACGAAGTCAACACCAACAACGACACGGTGTGGTACCTTGACACGGGTGCAAGCAACCATATGTGCGGGCACAAGAACCTATTCAAAGAGATGCGAAAGGTTAAATCATTTGGTGATGTGTTGAACGTTGAGGTTAAAGGCCAAGGTACGATTTGTTATCTACAAAAGGATGGCTTAATTGGGTCAACCCAAGATGTGTATTACGTACCAGACCTCAAGAGCAACATTTTGAGTATGGGGCAACTCATGGAGAAAGGTTATTTAGTACTTATGAAAGATCGGGTATTACACTTGAAAGATAAGCACGGGCATTTGGTCGCTCGAGTTGAAACTGGGAGAAATCTCATGTACAAGCTGAATTTGAGAAGCATTTGAGAAAAATGTTTGTGAGTCGACCTAGAAGACAAGGCGTCGCTATGGCATCTCCATTTTGGTCACCTACATCATGGTGGTCTAAACAAGTTGGCAAAGAAGAACATGGTGCGCGGGCTACCGGACTGGAAAATTTTGTGAAGAATGTGTGCTCAGCAAGCATGCAAGAACTTCATTTCAAAAGAAGGCAAAATATGGGGCTAAGCAACCTCTCGAATTGATTCATACTAACATATGTGGACCAATCACCCCTGAATCTTTTAGCGGTAAAAGGTATTTCATTTCCTTTATTAATGATTTCTCACGAAAAACTTAGGTTTATTTTCTGAAAGAAAAATCCGAGGCATTCGAGGTGTTCAAAAAGTTCAAAGTGGTAGTGGAAAAGGCAACCGATAGACACATCAAATATGTACGATCCGATAGAGGTGGCGAGTATACTTCGACTACTTTCATGGAGTATTGTGAGGAGCAAGGCATAAGGAGATTTCTGACCACACCGTACTCTCCGCAACAAAACGGTGTCGTTGAGAGGAAGAACTGGGCTGTTCTTGACATGGTTCGGTCAATGCTCAAGAGAAGAAGATGCCAAAAGAATTTTGGGCGGAAGCCGTGCAATGCGCCATCTATGTGCAAAATTGGTGTCCACATGCGAAGTTGGATGATCAAACACCACAAGAGGCATGGAGCGGACAAAAACCGACAATTTCTCATCTCAAAGTATTTGGTAGTGTGGCCTATGCACACGTACTGGATTAGTGAAGAACGAAGCTCGAAGACAAAAGCAAAAGGTGTATTTTTATTGGGTATGATTAGAAAACAAAAGGATATAAGCTGCTCGACCCAATAAGTAAGAAGGTTGTGGTGGTCATGATATACGAGTTGATGAACAAGCGGGTGGGATTGAAATAACTCAACGAAGGTTATCAACGAAAATAAAGGATCATCAACCGCTATACCAACAATCATACGCACAAATCCTAAAACTACCGATGATGAAGATGAACCACAATAACCCAAAATGTGAAGTTTGCAAGATTTGTATGATTCAACAAATGAGGTATATATTGTATGTCTTTTGGAAGATTCTGAGAATATAAGTTTTGAAGAAGCGGTGCAAAACAAGAAGTGGCAAACTGTCATGGAAGTCAGCCCATTGTTGTGAAGTGGGTGTTCAACAGAAAGATGAATGCTCAAGGAGAAATAGAACGGTACAAGGCGGCTTGTTGCAAAGGGATACAAGCAAAAGGAGGGAATCGACTATGACGAGGTGTTTGCTCCCATTGCAAGAATGGAGACAATCTGATTGCTTATTTCACAAGCGGCTCAATTCAAATGGTCGATATTTCAAATGGATGTCAAGTCGACATTCTTGAATGGTGTGCTCCATGAAAAAGTCTACATCGAACAACCACCCGGGTACATGAAAAGTGGAGAAGAGAAGAAGATGCTGAAATTAAAGAAGGCACTTTACGTGTTGAAGCAAGCATCGCAGGCATGGAATACTCATATTGATACATACTTCAAGGAGAACGGGTTCGAACAATGTCCCTAAGAACATGCCCTTTACGTGAAGAAGAGTGGAGGTAATATGTTATTTGTTGCTCTTAATGTTGATGACCTCATTTCTATGGGGAACAATGGTGAGATGATACAAGAGTTTTAGAGCACAATGGCACGGGAATTCGAGATGACAGATTTGGGTTTGATGAAGTTTTTCCTTGGACTGGAGGTAAGACAAGGAGAGACGGGTATTTTCGTGTCACAGGAGGCATATGCAAAGGAGATTTTGAAGAAGTACAAGATGGCATATTGTAACCCAGTATCAACACCGATGGAACCGGGTGCAAAACTCTCGAAATTCGATGGAGGAGAACAAGTCCACGCGAGAAAATACCAGAGTTTGGTGGGAAGCCTTCGCTATCTCACATGCACAAGGTCGGACCTTTCATTGAGTGTTGGCATTGTAAGTCGATTCATGGAGGAGCCGGTTTATTCACATTGGAAGGCGTTGAAGCGAATCCTACGGTATATCCAAGGAACGGTGTCACTTGGGTTATTCTATTCGAATGCGGGAGATTACAAGTTGATTGGGTACTCCGACAACGATTGGTGCAGAGACTTAGAAGATCGGAAAAGTACATCGGGATATGTGTTCTTTATGGGTGACACTGCATTTAGTTGGCTTTCAAAGAAGCAACCGATCGTGACGCTCTCGACATGTGAAGTTGAATATGTGGCAGAGTCTTGGTGTGTATGACATGCAATATTGCTCAGAAATCTGTTAGGTAAGTTGGAGCAACAACAACTCGGTGCGATTGTGATACGAGTTGACAATAAATCAGCAATTGAGTTGGCAAAGAACCCATTGAATCATGAGAGAAGCAAACACATTGACATTTGCTTTCACTTCATCTGAGATCATGTGAAGGAAGGAAGTGTGGAACTAGTGCACGTGGCAAATTGAGATCAAGTCGCGGATATCTTCACAAATTCGCTACCGACGGTACTTCTCGACAACTGCAAGAAATTGATCGGCATGAAGGATGGCAGAAACATTTAAGTTTACGGGGAGTTTTGTTGAATACACTTAAATGTCAATTTAATGGGTTAAATTCAGCAGTTTTTCTTAGGAGAATGAAAGGTCAAGAGTAAGTAGTTATTTTCTTTGATGAATGGTTATGAATGACTATAATAGATTTTGATTGTGGTTTATGACTATTAATAAAATTTAATCCTTTCAATTCTTGAAGGGTAAATTACAGCTTATAAATAAATCATTGTATTGTTTGACAAGATAGAAGAAGTGAAAGAAGTTGAAAGTTGTTTTTCCACAAGCCCTCACGGCATAATTTTTTCAATTCTACAATAACCTACCAAGCATCTTTTAATTTGTTCCCTGTCAAACCACAGCTATGCTGTAAAAACTGACTCTTGGGCAAACTTACTTGAACCCTTAGCCACTTGTAGAATAATTTCCAAAATGACAAGAAAAAACGTGCTTGAAAGTATGAGGTGACAAGTAGATTCTTCCTGCTATTTCTCTGTAACCATATGCCGTGCATCATATACTTTTGCAAGCAACATAGATTTGCTTTATAAGCAACATGCATTGAAGATCTGAATGTTTTTCTGGTTAGTTTGACTGAGGGAATTTTAAGTCCAAGTTATCTCATTGTTACACCACAGATTATGTTACCATTGTTCTTCAAAAGTTGCAACGATCTAGTTAGCAAATGGGAAGGCATGTTGTCTTCAGAGGGATCGTGTGAAATGGATGCATGGCCATTCCTTCAAAATCTGGCTAGTGATGTTATCGCTCGATCAGCATTTGGAAGTAGCTATGAAGAAGGAAGAAGAATATTTCAACTCCAAAGAGAGCAAGCTGAACTTTTAATTAAAGTTCTATTGAAAATTCAAATCCCTGGATGGAGGTAACTAATAATGTAGCAGTTTGATTTGATGATTAACGCAATATCAAGCTTACTAAACGAGTTTTGTTTCACTGAACTACCTTACTATATATTCCATGCAGGAAATAATGATTAGCAAATATACTTATAATAAGAATCAAAGAAATTTAATTTATAGGACAACAAATTCGTCGAATATTTAGAGGGGTATATGTGGTTCCTCTCAAATGCAAGTTGAATAGGAAAAAAATTCATTCGGGGTGCAAAACTACTAGCAACGTTTTATCATGCATTATGAATCTCTGTCTTATCAACCATGCCGATTCATTTACCAATATTATGTGGCAAGATATGCTCTTCCTCTAAAACTGTTAAGAGAACAAAATTATGTCTACTATACATAGATCTACCACTAAAGCTGTTGTTGATCGAGTTAGGAAATAACATCTTCGTATTATAAAAATCATGGGATGATGAAACAATGTATATTTGTAGGTTTCTACCTACTAATACTCATAGAAGGATGAAGGAAATTGACAGAGATATAAAGGCTTCACTCAAGGATATGATTAACAAGAGGGAGAAGGCACTGAAGGCGGGTGAAGTCACTAAGAATGACCTATTAGGTATACTTTTGGAGTCCAATCACAAGGAAATTCAAGAACATGGAAACGGAAACAATAAGAATGTTGGAATGAGTCTTGAAGAAGTAATCGAGGAATGCAAGCTATTCTACTTTGCTGGACAGGAAACCACTTCAGTTTTGCTTGTTTGGACAATGGTGTTATTGAGTAGGTACCCTGATTGGCAAGCACGTGCAAGGGAGGAAGTCTTTCAAGTCTTTGGCAATCAAAAACCGGATTTTGATGGGTTAAGTCGCCTAAAGATTGTAAGTATTGTATTATATATAAATCTCAATACTAAATAGTATGCTGTTTATACTTACCACAAATCTTTTTTGTAACAGGTCACCATGATTTTGTACGAGGTTCTTAGATTATACCCTCCAGTAGTTGGGATGGCTCGATCTGTTGAAAAGGATGTGAAACTTGGAACCCTAACATTACCAGCTGGAGTACAGGTTCTCCTCCCAACAATTTTGTTTCACCATGATGGCAAATTCTGGGGTGAAGATGCTAAACAGTTTAATCCTCTGAGATTTTCCGAAGGAGTTCTAAAAGCAACGAATGGTAGAGTTTCATTTTTTCCATTTGGATGGGGTCCTAGAATATGCATTGGACAAAACTTTTCCTTATTGGAAGCAAAAATGGCTTTGTCAATGATTTTGCAGCATTTCTCATTTGAACTTTCTCCAGCATATGCTCATGCTCCAACGGCGTTAATTACTCTTCAGCCACAGTATGGTGCTCATATCATTCTACGTAAAGTGACAATATGAAATAAAATAGTAGACTCTTATTGTGTGATTTTATAGTACACAACTACGGTAAAGCTTATACTTTATTAACAAAATAATCACTTCTTAGATACTATCATATGTTTAATTACTTTCATTTACATGTTTGTGTACGTTTATATCTTTTGTTGACTTGTAACTTTGTAATTGAATAGACAAATTAAGAAAGAAAAGTGATTCCATACTAAGATATACAGCCAAATATGATATTCTTATAATTAAAGATGGTTGGTTCAATATTGAGAGTTCCAATGCTCGAACCTCTATTTTTCCAAAGTCAATGGGTATTTCTCCAAAAGTCAACCCATTACTAATAATATAATTAAATACAATGGGCATGTAGTGTATTTTAGGTGTGTATTTGAGGGAAACAAAACACATGCAAGATGATTCGTGTTTCATGCTAACATTGTTTTAATAATTAAATAGCATTAGATAATATTACCTCCATTTTTATATATAAGTAATATACTACAAGTCATCAAGATCAATATAATATATAAATTATTATAAATTCTGATATTGTATTCGGTTTTTACGAATAAAAGAAAAAATCATACTATTTCAAATAATTCCTGACTACCTGAATATTAAATATACACAGCTTTCAAGATGTATCTGAAAAAGCAATGACATTGTCACGTTAACATGGTTTCCACAAGCGTTTATACTTTATAACCACTTTTTTTTTTTTTTTTTTTTTTTTTTTTTTTTTTTTTTTTTTTTTTTTTTTTTTTTTTTTTTTATAGCCCTGATTCAACCACTTTGGAACCTTGTGTGGAACCCCAAGCGTATTCATCGCATCACATGCATCTACAGACGTTATTATGAAATGCAACTTCCTACCTCACTCTCAAACAATAACTTTTCGAACCTGCCAATGTCCCTTTCATTAATGTGATCAACAGTTTTCCATAGCTTACTGACTTGAGCCTTCACAACCCAACAGGTAACAGAAGGAGAAATAGATTTGACTGGAATTAATTTGAATTGTGAAACCACCATTCTGTGTAAAAAATATGAAATGAGATGCTTTTAAATACAACAATAATCAATAACAAAAGCGATGAATAAAGATAGAGTGCAGCTGTAAATACCAGATTATTGTTTCAGTAACCACTGTTATTACTGAAATTGTAAGAGGACTGAAGTTTTGGTGTGTGGTTGTTACTTTTCAATTTCCTTTAGCATATGTATTCTGAGGTGAGAAAACAAACTCATTTGCAAATATTTTGGAGTCCGGATGGTGTGGCCCTGTCATTTCCTAATGACAAAAGTGAGTAGGTACTGTTGCAATATACACTCATCCAATGCCTAAGATTTTCATCTGAGCATGTGTACTTAAAAAATCAGTAGCTATCTTTCACTTCACAAAAAGATGATTTTGTCAGTTGTATAAAGATAATATGGAGTTGACTGCAATATACACTCATCCAATACCTAAGGTGACTTCACAAAAAACTGTGTACATGTTATGATATGAGAAGCTGAAATACATCAATAATCAGTAACTGAAGCAATGAAAGAAGATAGATTGCAGGTGTAAATACCACGTTACTGTTTCATTAACCACTGCTATTACTGCCAAATAGGTCATAGAACAATTTAAGGCTTAAGTTATCACTCACTACTACAAAAGCAGTATTTTAGGACGTCAAATCTAAGACGGTTACACTAAAACCGTCTTAGAATGGTATACGGTGGCAAATTTGTAAATAAAGACAAATTTTCCAAAACGGTTTTTAAACAAACTGTCTTTGAAAGCTAAGTGCACAAGGAATCCAACACGGGTTTTTTAAAAACCCGTCTTTAAAATTCATTTTCGTACAATTTATTGTTTTTTATCAAATTTAAAATAAAAAACTCCTCTGGACTCTCACTCCGTTCCTCTTTCTCCCAAATTCTTCTGCAAAAACCCTAGTTTCCTCTCCCTATTCGTGCTCCTTCTTCCTCCTCTTCTTCCCCTTCTTTCAGATCCAGCGTGGCTAGGTGCGTCGACGCTGCTGGTGCGTGGCGCGGCGATGCGGCCAATGTCCTACTCGGCGCGGAGACGCTGCTGGATTGAGGGGTGGCGACGATGCAGGGTCGAGCTGCAAGGGCGGCGTTGAGCGGCTGAGCGGCGACGTTGTTGGGAAAGGTTCTCCTTGAGGTCGAGGGACTGAGCAAAGGTGAGGGTGGCTGCGCGAGTTTGTCTTCTCTTCGACAAAGACAAATTAGGTGAGTTTGTCTTCTCTTCTCTCATCTTCGAGTTTTTCTTTTTTGCAAAAACTTGTTTTATGTTGTTACTTGGTTCATTTACTTGCATACTTTGTACTGTAATCATGTTCCTCTTCCTTTTTGGGCCAGTAGTTGAAAGTCATTTGTAATATTTTATATTGTGTACCTTAATTTGCATCTGCAGGCTTCATTGCAAAAGGACTATGGTATGAAAACAGGAGAAATGATGTGGATTTACAGCAGAGGAATTGATAACCGGTTAGTTGGAGGCTTTCAGGTAGGGATTAGGGAATATTTATCTAAAACCCAGACTTGATTTGTGTCAATTTGTTGTATAATAGCATATAATGAGTATGTGTGTACACATGTATGTGTATGTGTGCATGTGTCTTTCCTTCCATTTACATTGTTCCAATGTGTAGTATATGATAATGTATGTGTGTTCATGCATGTCTTGCAATTTTGGGGATAATTGAAAAATGGAAAGTTTTGGAGGTTTTGTTGACTGTGGTGGTTTGAAGGTTTTGGACCTTTGCACAAATAGGCTTCATGGACCCCTTCTGACCCCAATTTGGAAAATCACAACACTTAGAAAGCTTTACTTGTGTGAAAATTACATGTTTGGTGAAGTGCCAGAGGAGCTTGGGAATTTGGTATCACTTGAGGAGTTGGTCATTTATAGCAATAACTTAACTGGAAGAATTCCATCATCAATAGGAAAGTTGAAGCAGCTTAGAGTTATAAGGGCAGGTTTGAATGCACTCTCTGGGCCAATACCTGCTGAAATCAGTGAGTGTGAGAGCTTGGAGATATTGGGGTTGGCACAGAATCAGGTAGAAGGTTCAATTCCAAGGGAGCTACAAAAGCTTCAGAACCTCACCAATATACTTCTGTGGCAAAACACTTTCTTTCTCTAGGGGAATTCCTCCAGAGATTGGAAAAATTAGTAGCTTGGAACTGCTTGCTTTGCACCAAAATTCAATGATTGGTGGTGTCCCTAAGGAAATTGGGAAGCTGTCCCAGTTGAAGAGGTTGTACATGTACACTAACATGTTGAATGGAACAATTCCACCAGAGCTAGGGAACTGCACAAAAGCTATTGAGATAGACCTTTCTGAGAACCATTTGATTGGGACCATTCCCAAGGAGTTGGGAAAGATCTCTAATCTTAGCTTGCTTCATCTGTTTGATAACAATCTTCAGGGTCATATTCCAAGGGAGCTTGTAACATAACAAGAATATAACAAAGTCTTGTGGCAAGTAGCTCGGTTTTTTTTAAGGTCTTGAGTTTGAGTGTTGTGAAAGCAGAAAATAGCAGAGATTTTTAAGCAGTTAGACACCCCCCACCCCCCTCCAAAAAAAAAATAGAAATACAGATCTCTTGTTTAACTGTTAAATTATATTGAATTGGTAGGCATAATTGCCTTCATCGAAAATTTCTAAATAGATGCATCCAAAGTTAGGCTCATAAATTTTTGACATATAACAAAGAGTTTATCTTAGTTTTATTTCCATACTTTTGTTTTAACCTATTATTTATGTTGACAGTAATCACATATCCATTCTCTCATGAATGTTCTTCGTTATTGTAATTTCGATGAATCTCTTCTTGATGAAGAAAGCCTCGTTTGCTATAATGCTCTAGAGCGTCTCTATAGAACAAAGGAGCTTGACTATATGAGTTACATCCGGATGTTTGAAAACACAGAGGTAGGTTATTTTGGCCCTTTCCCAAGCATTGTTTATGATTTGTTACTGCATGTTTGCAACAACCTAATCTTTTACCACCAGTTTACATTTTCAATGTGGTGTTGATGGAATAAAATGTAGCACCTACATACGCAATATTATTTTGGTCATTTTAATCTTTTGTTTTTGGTAGGAAAAATTGGTTAACTAGGAAGGGAGGCTATCCCATTCTCAGGCTAGGGCAACCCACATGCCTTAGTGAGGGTTTATAGTGGTGTGACTGTTGCTGATAGTTATTTTAAGCCTTTTAGGGACTTTGATTGATGGCTGGATGGCTTGTACAGGTGTACCTTAAGGGTGAGGTGGTCAAGTGCCCCTATTCTCTTTAGGTGAACTCTGCTGTTCAGTTCTATGTTGAGAAACTCATCTTTTCACATTCTCATGTATTTCAAACTGCTCTTATTTTATTGGTGTAATCATTAGATTTAGAAGCTTATGGCACCTACACAATGTGCACCGCTTAAACCCAGTTAAATAAAAAGGAACTAAAGGAGTACTATTGATTGCATACTATTTGGTTATTCCACTACTATATTTTCATGCTTATGAAACTGGAGTCTTACAGCATCACTCACTTATTTTATGCACTTTATTTGGAATGGCATCCAGGATGACTTGGAAGTTATAGGTCATTTACCTATATCATACAAAGAGTACCCATAATCATTATCTTTTGGTTCCTGCAGCAGCATAGGTCTAAATGGCCATAGAATAACATAAATGATTACTCGGCTGCTATCATTAAAGTTGTTTATTGTCCTGCAGCCACAATAATGCCTAGAGGAGCGTTTATTATATTTTCTAGCTTTCAGATTTCAACCTTGAGGTCAAAAAGGTTGAATTTTAGGGTGAGTTGCATTGTAAGGTCGGAAGGGAAAATAAAATAGAGACAGATAGTCATAGAGCAGTTAGATAAAGGGGATTAACTAGATAAGTAGGGGAGAATAAGGATGGAAGGGGCATTTTGTATTGTATCAATTGAGATGTAGGAATTAGTCCATAATCCATTAAAGGGGAAATCCTTTGTGAATGGGAGGATCCTTGAAAAAGAAATCTCTCTCACTGTTCTATCATATTGAGTTAAGAAATAAAATCACTCTTTTACTCTATTTTCTATTTTGGGTTCTTGAAATTGTTCCATTTCCCTTTCTTCCATACCTCTAAAATAAAGGCTTCATATACTTAATGATGGCTAGGAATTTTGTTCTTGAGAGATTATAGTTAAGATGTTTTCCAATGTCTTGTTTAAAATTATTAAGCACGACATTTATGTGAAATATTTCATGCTATTTTTTTCATCAGATTTCTGAATCCTATGATTCAATGTGATTTACAATTCACAATTCAACAACTAGGTTGACAATTCAGAATTTGAACCAGGATTTGATTACTAAGACAGATATGCCTTGCATATATAAACTAGTCTTCAAGCATTCTTCTATATGTTATCCTTGCATAGCTTATCTTTGTCAAAATTCAAATTTCACTAGTTATTTCAAGCTCTAAATTTATTTCTGCTCTCTGTATATGAATTTAGCCAGAGGTTAATATTCCCTTGCTTAAACTTTCAATAAATTAGAGCCAAGTCTATTATACTTTTGTAACCTTCTTCATATCAACTTAATATTTTGATATTCACCAACCATGACTTGTCACTACCTACTGTGTTGACTTGGCATCTTTTCCATGTCCTTTCCTTTCCATTGATTAGTTCTTATTTCCTAACTTCAGTGTTATCAATGGATCCAGTCATTGGAACCATTTCCGCAGGCAATGCTGTGGTCCTGAAACCATCAGAAATTTCTCCAGCAACATCATCACTGCTTGCAAATTTGATCAAACAATATCTAGACATTGGAATTTATTGTTTCTCATATTAAAAAAAAAGGGACTTATTGCTTGGTTTACCATGTTTCTTAGCCTCCAAATAGAAGGGGCTGTTGTTTTTGGACTTTGTTTTTATGGTGGAAAGCAAACAAACATGACTTGATAGCAGTAGTTTGTTGAGGGTTACCATGAAAGTTTTTAGCTTTCGTTCATTTTACTAAGAATTTTTTTGTTGTGGTTTGCAGGAGGTCACATCAACCCAGCAGTGACATTACATACGCTCAAGACATTCTAATAATATGTACTTTAAAGATGATATTATCAAACTAACCTTGCATCAAAATTAATCCTTCCAAACTCATAGTTAGATTACTTAAG
>PYAF01005996.1:79113-115244 GCA_007407185.1 Glycine tomentella
CCTTGGTCTCCAACCTCCCAAACCTAAACTAAGAGTGCCCAAGACTTCTAAGCCCTAGAATGGTGTTTTCTCCCTCCAAAAATCGTGCTTTGAAGACTGAGGAAGAGAGTATTTAAAGGAAACCAGTGAAAGTCCAAGATTGCCCTTGAAAAGCTTCAGAAAACACAAACCGCAGAGCCCCACGCCTGGGGCGTGGCATTCCAGAGGAAATTGGCAATTGGAGGTGCTTCCCACGCCTGGGGCGTGGCATCCCACGCCTGGGGCGTGGACTTCCAGTCAGAATTGCAAAACTAAGCTTCTTCCCACGCCTGAGGCGTGGGTCTTCAAGCTTGGGGCGTGGGTGACCTAAGCTTCCAAGATTAGCTTGAATTGGGTGATTTCCTGCTTAGAAAAAGGTTCCAATTAGCATAACACTTGAAAGACATGGAATCATCAACAATTATCATGATTATGTGCAATTCTAAGCTATTTATCAATGTTTTTGGGCTTTTAGAAGCTTGGAAAGGACCATATGCTGGATGCATATCAAGTATGTCCAACCTCATCTAAAGAGGTCATTTCTTCGTTGTCGATGCACGTTGTTGTACTGGAAAAGGGGGTAATGGGACAACATGAATGTAAAAGTAGCTTTGGCCTTGGAACTAGACAAATGCATGACATCCGTGATGTTTAAAATATAAGTTTGTTATGTTTTCTATTTCTTTGTTGAAGTATGTTGTGGGTTAGTTCTTTTTATTATCAATAACAATGTTGACAACAAACTAATTCCTAACATCATCCTCCAACATGACGTTGTTGGCCAGTTGATCTCCCCATTCCCCGAAGAAGAAATTTGGGATTTTTACTTGTTTCTACACATAGACACAATTGAAAAATTAATCATTTGCAGGAAAAAAAAACAACCTAATGACTTAATGCAAACAATAAATGGCCATACTTGTTGAAAAGAACTGAACTTTGGATGTTATTTACCTCGCCAGGATGCAATGCTAATTGAAAGTTTCCATATCGTCCAACCATCATTGTAGACAATATATCAATGACATGAAATTGACACTTAAAAACCATAAATAACTAAAATAAATAGGACGCAACACACGAAACTTGTCGAGTTTCGTTCATTAGCATCCTCAATGGTTGTTAAAATCCAATGAATACCCTTAACGAACCTATTACAACCTTAGTCTCTATTATGGGATGAACTTGGTGTCTAATGTGATATTTCAGTTCTTATATGCGATTTATGTCCATCCTATCTTGCATTTTTGTTTTTGTGAAAATGATAAATTTACATATTAACTTCAACATTTGCATCTATTTACTATATTTAATTAATTGTGATAGATATATATTGTGCTTATCTTAGTTTTGTATGTAAAATAACCATATTAAACATAGTTACATTCTTTATAAAATAGTTGACAATTTTAGTTAGAAAAGCTTATTAATGACACAGCCACACTATTAAAGCTAAATTTAGTCTTAAATAAATATTTGATCTTTAATAAATATTTGATTTTTGTATATATTTGAATAATATATTTTTGCTTTTTTCATTTAGGTTGTAATAAAACAACAATTGGTTTTTTGATCCTTGCCACTTTGACTTTAATATCTGATAAATTGGTGAATTTTGTATTTGCTCTGTAACAAATTAGGGTTAGTCACACAAGTCTTTCTAGTTCATGGACTAGCCACAAAAATTAGGGTTAGCCACACAAATTAGGGTTATGGTTTGTTGTTCAAGGATATAATCATATTATGTATCCATTGGTCATGTCTATGGTTAGACTTAGGTTTTGTGCTTCATGGATGATCAAAGTATGTATCAATTGGTCATGATTATCATATTATCTTAAGTTCCAATGATCATATAGTTAGGGTTACGATTTATTGTATAGGGATACAATCATATTATGTATCCATTGGTCATGTCTTTGGTTAGAGCAAGTGTTTATGCGTTATGGATTATCATATTATGTATCCTATGGTGATGGCTAGGGTTAGGGTTTATGTTTCATGGATGGTCATATTTATGGTTAGGGTGAGGGTTTATGGTGCATGGTTCAATTGCTACAATCTAGTCATTCAAGACTATGTTCTATCACATTAGAGGCTTTTTTATCCCTTACACCTAATCTAAGGTTTTAGAGTAGGATTTCTCTACATAATATTATAAAACTTGGGTTCGATGAAAAGTACAAATTTCCTTGACAACTATCACTCCTGCCTTATCTATAAAGTCACGTGAAAACTTGAGAACCAAATTATCAAAATTGTCAATAGATGAATATTATATAATTATAGTCATTATAGTAACATAATAAAGTGACATTTACATATTTCTAATAAAAGTTACCACACTTACCTATATATATATATGTGATGATTTTCAAGCACAACATTCCAAAACAATTCATACCATTGAGATTGGAAAAAAACCCAATTCATACCTTTTCTATGGCAACATGTGCTACCCACACACATATGTTAAGGTTTACTACAATGGTAGTATGAAAACAATGGAAGATGGAAGAGAGATTAGGGATGAAGATGGATGGCACCATGAAAAAGCTTTCCAATAAGTCTAGGAAGAATAATCAAAATAGCATTGAGAAGCCATTGATAAGACTCAAGAAGTTGTTACACAAGAACAAGAAAGAAACTCTCAACAATTTTCAGAATTGTATTAATGAACCAAAGTTAGCTACAATCAGTTTTGGACCAACTTATATAGGCCACGAAATTACACATCAAATGCCACTAAATGTAAGGAAACTGCAAATTGAAATCAAGCCCAAATGAAGCTTCAAGTGCAAGCTTCGCCCAAAGTGACTCTTGGCTGACCCAACATGTGCAATGCAGTTTTTATGCTGAAGTAATCGATTACAATGGTCTAGTAATCGATTAAAATAGACAACAACTATTTTACAAAGTGTCTTCGTAATCTATTACAGACAGATGGTAAGTTATTAAAATAGACAAGACTTTTTTTGTGTTTGCACTGAGTTGGTGTGCTTCGTCATGCTTGTCCAAAAGATATAAGTTATAATAATCATGATATCTAAAAAAAAACATTGTTGGCACCGTTAGCGTGGGGAGTGGCGCCGTTAGCATGAGATTGCACCAGAAGACTATTTCTCTCGAATATCTGGCACGATTAGCGTGGTAATGGCGTGATTAGCGCCAGAATGCACCCAATTTGCGGGTTTTCAGCGCCAAAGTGGCGCTATTTGTGATAACCCTAAGTCCCAGCGCATTTGGCACGAGTTGGGCGCGTATGGCGCAAGCCTAGAGGCGTTTGATGCAGGATTCTGCAGAAAACCTTATGCAGAATTCTTCCGCAGAATTGTGGCGCGGATAGCGCCAGGTTGGCGCTGATGGCGCCACAGTTCTGGAGTGTGGCGCTGATGGCGCGAGAGCGGCGCTCCCAGCGCCATGGTCTCTGGTGGTTGGCGCTCAAGGCGCCAGGCTGGCGCTGGTGGCGCCAGAACCACTCTGAGATTTCCAGCTGGGGAGGTTGGCGCCATGTGTGGCGCGGTTGGCGCCGGAAGTTCTGGAGGTTGACGCTCCTGGCGCGGGAGTTGGCGCCGGTGGCGCGGGAACCTCTGGAGGTTAGCGCTCTTGGCGCGGGATGTGGCGCTCTTGGCGCCATAAGTTCTGGAGGCCGGCGCTCTTGGCGCGGATGGCACCGTGGTCATCTGCAGCTAGCGCGATCAGCGCGGCAGCTCCGACAGGACACACTATATATAGTGGATTTCGCGATTTTGGGGGAGAAAACCTTCTCTTCTTCTTCCTCCAGCCCCTTTCCTCCATTGTTGGACCTCCAAGCTTTATTTCTTCACCATATCTTACCAAAATCCATCCCTTAAACACATTTTGTGATGGAAATCACTTCTAGAGCTTGAATCCATCCTCATTTCACCTTGAGAACCCCCAAATCAAAGAATCCCTTTCTCAAGGAAAATTCGAAGAACTTTAGCTCGGCGAAGAACGATGACGAATCGTGAGTACCCAAGCTAGGGGAAGTCGTCCGTGGACCTTCTTTGCCATCTTTGAGGTAAGGAACTCGAGAATCACCTTTTGATTTGTGAGTTGGGGTTTTGGGTGAATAGTGACCCACTTTTGATAGAGCTAGTTTTAGCTTTGGGTCATGTTGAAACATGTGCTTAGAATGTTGAGAGGATGTAGGATTAGCTCTTAAATGTGAATTTGGTGAACCTTGGTTTCATGGCTCTATGTGAAGCATGTGTTGTTGATTGGGCTGAGTTGCTTGGCCATTTGTGAACATGCTAGAGTCTTGGCTTGTGGTTTGTTGAACCATAGGATAGATGACCTTGTGGTTTTGGAAAGGATTGTGAGTCCTTTCATTGTAGAGCGGTTGTGAACCGTGGTTGCTAGTATGCCTTGTATGTATGTTTGATGCATGCTTGTATGTGCCTTGTTTAGGGCGTGACACCGCGGGTGTCAGTGGCGTGGGCCACAGAGCAAGGGAAGAACTGCAGAGCTCGGCTTTGCTAGGTAAGTTCTTGGACCCTTGGGGATGTTTCCCACTTGCTTGTGCTCTACCATACTCCGAGGGAGTAGTGGTTTCATTCATGATACATGCATTGTGTGGATGTTGCATACTCATGATAATATATGCTTGTATCTGTGCTTGAGATTGTATTAAGCCTGCTATTAGATCTTCTGGCCAGT
Organism: Glycine tomentella; assembly: GCA_007407185.1. NCBI lineage: Eukaryota > Viridiplantae > Streptophyta > Magnoliopsida > Fabales > Fabaceae > Glycine > Glycine tomentella. The sequence goes on from PYAF01005996.1 coordinate 83,812, forward strand.
TAAGATAGATATGGACCTCCTTAGGAGTAGAGCGCACCTCCTAGTTTGGTTTGCTCATGGTTGACTCGGTCCCGGGATGCAGATGATTCCCTAAGACCAAGAGCTAGGTGTGTCCCGTCGCGGTTGATTGCCTAGTCTCGGAGGTACCATATACGTGCATCCATGCGAAGGGTTAGCATCCAATGGGATGGCACGAGTGTGAATTCCGGTTTCACACTGAGGTAGGCGTTTAACTCTGTCCGCCGTACATAGAGCTTGGATAGCTTGTTTGTATTGTTATGAGTGGTCGGGATGGCCCAGATGGTTGTGATACCCTGATGACTTGTGTCATGGTGTAAAGACCTTTATTTTCGGCGCGCGCGGGGATTCAGGTCAGAAAACCCTAGTAAAGGTGCGGCGCCGGTGGCGCCAGGACCGGCGCTGATGGCGCCAGGACCGGCGCTGATGGCGCCAGACCACTGGAAAGTGGCGCCCAGGGCGCCAGATCCACGCTAGGGGCGCCGTGAGTTCTGGAACTCGGCGCCAAGGGCGCCAGGCCGGCGCTGGAAGCGCCATGACCTCTGGAGGTTGACCCCTGGGGCGCCAGATGTGGCGCTCAGGGCGCCAGACTTCTTGGAAGTTGGCGCTGGAGGCGCCAGAAGTGGCGCTTGGGGCTCCACAGTTTCTGTAAACCGGCGCCAGGAGCGCGGGAGTGGCGCTCAGAGCGCCAGCCTCACCGACTTAGTGGCGCCGGTGGCGCCAGAGGTCGGGCAGGCCGAGTATAAAGGGGCAGAAACGCGAAAATGGAGGGGAAAAGAGCCTTTCTTCTTCCTCTTGCCTCCCAACCTCCATTGATGACCTCCCAAGCTTTTAGGGACCTTATTTACTAGCCTAAACACTTCTCTGAGACTTGTAATCGTGATTGAACCGATTGAAAAGCTTAAATCCTTCATCTTCTACCTTGAAAACCCAATTTTTAGTGAGAAGAGGAACCTCAGAGGGAAAAGCTCAGAGAACTTGAGCTTGGCGCAGAGCCACAGCGTAATTGGGACATAGAAGCTAGAGAGAGTTGTTCTGAGGCTGTTGGAGTCGCCACTGAGGTAAGAAACACAAGTTTCACCGTTTAATTTTGATTCTGGGGGTCCCTGTGAATAGTGACCCATATGAGCTGGGGCTAGAATTAGCCCAGGGTCCAGTTGAGAAAGTTGTTCAGGGCTTAGAATAAATGAAGGATTAGCTTTCAGTTTCTGATTCTGATAACTTTGAATCTTGGCTCTGTATATGCCTGTGTGACTTATGTAGAGTCACTTGTTGATGGTTTTCTGCTAGGCTAGAGCCTTGATTGTGATGTTCCGAGCTGAGAGGCTAGTAGAGTAGGGCTTTGAGAGGATCTCAGCCCTTTCTGATAACAATTGTATTGTGAGGCTGAGTAAAGATTCGATTAGGTATATGTGTAGCGAGTCTAGAATGACTCAGATGGATTGTATTCCATCCTGATGGACCTTGAGTGGTCTTAGAACAGCCTAGTGCAGGCTGAGTTGGATTGAACCCTAGGATATGGGATTTCTGTATGATATATATATTGTGAATTTCATGTCTGTGGTTTGGTTTTGATATGAGATTGCTTATGCCTTGGTTAGGCATTGATTGTGAGACTGTTGGTGGCGGGAGCCATAGACCTGGGAAGGAATCGCTGACTGAGACCTTACCAGGTAAGTTCAATGTTCTCTGGGGATGAATTCTCGTTTTGGTTGCACACCACACTCCTGGGGAGTGGTGGTCATGATTCATACTGCATGCATTGGCTATGACATTGTGTATGTTGATTGATATGTATCTGCATTTGATATATGCATGCTGTGTTGAGATATCTGTTGGCCAATAGATGAATACCGGCATTGAGGAGCTCTGCCGTGTATTCTGGGCGTTGAGGAGCTCCGCCCGTGGCATTGAGGAGCTCTGCCACATCATGATAGGTACTGACGTTGAGGAGCTCCGTCAGGGCGTTGAGGAGCTTCGCCAGGCATTGAGGAGCTCTGCCACCTGTCATGGGATGAGATTATGTTTATGATTATGTTATGTTATAGGCCAGTGGGCCATGTACGATGTATATGCTGATTTATGTGCTGCGAATCTGTGGGCTAGGGTGGGAATGATTTCCCATGGACCCTGAGTTTACTGAGATTTGTTATCTCACCCCGTGTGGGGAATTATGCTTTTCAGGTGACTCTTCCGGACAAAGAGAGCAGTCTCAGGGCAGGAGGCTTGAGTAGAGACGTTTCTGTTTGGCTGATGGCAGTAGATGGAGCTTATAGGCTCACTTTTGGATTATTTTGTTTATATATGGTTCCCTTGAGAAGGGATGGAGTGTATGTACTCCTGATAATTTGTATAGTTCTGTATACCCCTGTGAGGGATGATATTCTTTTGTATCACACGATGTGGTGTGAGTACTGTTGTATATTTTGTACAGAACTAGTCATGTTATGTATATGAGCTTTGTTCCTCTGAGTATAGCTGTTGTATATTTGATAGATCTGCCTAATTCTGTTATTATCTGTCTGTATGGGTTATGTTATGAGAAACTGGATTGGCAGGGGTATGCTTTATGTGTTTTGTGTTATTTCATACATAATGTATCAAGAAAAGCGATTCTGTGCTTCCGCTGAGTTTTATAAACTATGTTTTAAACGTTAAACTGATATTATTAATGATAACACGTCGGAGGCCTACGGGGTGTTACACATGGTGAGTGAGCCAGGGTGGAGGAGATGCCTCCAAGGACCCTGAGCTTACTGAGATGTTTATCTCACCCCGTGTGGGGCTTATGCTTTTTCAGGTGATGCTTCTGGTAGAGAGGAGCGGTCTCAGGGCGGGAGGCCCCAGTAGAGACGGTACCTGCTTGGCCTTGGGCACCAGAGGATAGCTTGGATCTCGGCTCGGCTTTTGTTTATGTTTTGTACCCCTATAGAGGGAAGACATGTGTTGTACATGTAGTTTGTTTTGTATACGTTGATGTATATATGTGTATGCCCTTGTGTGAGGAAGGATCCTAGGGATCAGAAAGCGCTCGGACGCTTATTCTTATGTATATGCACCTCGGGTGCCTGATATTGATGTTGTACATAACCTGTTTTGTTATGTAATGTTGAGGTTTCCTCCTGTTTATATCTTCGAGATATTTATGTTATTCTGCCTATGGTTTGGTTGTATGATCTGGTTAAGCAGGGGCTTGTTGATGCTTGATGTGGGTTGTTATTCCATACATAATGTAATCAAGAAATATGGTTTTGGTTTTATGCTTCCGCGATAAAAAGGTTTTTAATTAACTCTGTTTAAGCGCTAATCTGATTTAATCATAATGATAATACGCCGAGTATACACGGGGTGTTACACTATTAGCGTGGGAACACGAGCAGGACCCTATAAAAGGGTCATTTTGAATATTTTGGGAGAGAAAACCTTCATTCTCTCCCACATTCAGCCATTTTCGCCATTAACGACCAGAGAAGCTTCATATCTTCTCCATCCTTCATCTAAACACTTTCCACCCAACTAGAAAGTTGATTCGAACTCCTCTATGAGCTTATAATAACCCTTGGTCTTAAAAAAAAAATCTCAAGCTAGTAGCATGAGATTCAAGCTGGTGGCGTAGGAGTGGCGCTGGTAGCGTGAAATGCTAGTAGAAGGTCATTTCTCACTGGAATCTGGCGCCAGTAGCGCCAGAGTGGCGCCATCAGTACCAGATGCACTGGGAACTGGCGCCAGAAGTGCTCCAGGAAGCCAATTTTCTTTGGAATGTGGCGCTGGTAGCGCCAGAGTGGCGCCATCAGCACGGGACCTCTGACAGGGCCACTATAAAAAGCTTATTTACGCGATTTTTGGCCAAATCCCTCTCTTCTTCTTCCTCCCAGCTGCTTTCCACCATTGTTGAAGGGCCAAGCTTCATACCACCTTCATTATTGACCAAAACACTTCCCTTTCAACATGAAACTTGTAAGGAATCCCCCTATGAGCTAGAATCTTTCATTACTTTTCCCTAAAAACCTTCGAACGGAGAGATCCCTTTCTCTAAAGGACTTCACAAGGGAGTTCGACGAGAAAAGAAGGCGATTCTCGGACACCCAAGCTTGGGAAGGTAGTCCATTAGCCTTCCTTGTCATCTTAGAGGTAAGAAACTCAAGTTTTACTGTTTGATTTGTGAATTTGTCTTTGGGATGAATAATGACCCTTTTGAGCTAGAGCTGGAATTAGGCTTGGGTCCTTTAGAAAAGTATGTTTAGAATGTTGTTGTGATGAAGGATTAGCTTTCAAATGTTAGTTTCATGGACTTTGATTCTTGGCTCTGAGAAATGCATGTGTAGCTAGTATGTTGGTTTAGTGATGATTGTAGAACATGCATGAGCCTTGATATTTAATCTTTATGTGCTAGAGAGGCTTTAGGAACAGTGTTATTGTGAGAAAGAAACCGTTCAAGCCATGTTGTATAATCTTGAGTATTGGCCTGTATAGAGTTTTGAGCTCTTTGTTTTGGCTTGTATCGAGTCTTGTGGAGACTCTAGTACCTTGGTTAGGCCGAGATAGACCACTAAGGGTCTATGAGTTGTCTAGTGAATTGATTAGCTCTGATAACCTTAAGATAGATGACTCAGAGGTTTATGCCTTGTATGGTTGAATTGGTGTCTGATTGAGCTTATATGCCTTGTATAGGGCGTGACATCGAGGGTGTCAATGGCGTAGACCACCGTTCAGGGATTGAACTGCATAGCACGGCTTTGCCAGGTAAGTTCTTGGTTTCTTGGGGATGTTTTCCACTGCTGTGTTCCACCATACTCTGAGGGAGTGATGGTTGCATTCATGATGATATGTATGCATGATTGTATGCTTGGTATGTATGGTTACTTGTTGATTAGATCTTCTGGCCAGTTAGATAGATATGGACCTCCCTAGGAGAAGAGGGCACCTCCTAGTTTGGTTTGCTCACGTAAAGGGTGATGATGATCCCTTAAGACCAAGAGATAGGTGGTCCCGTCGCGGTTGAAGCCAATTCTCGGAGGTGTCATATACGTGCATCCATGCGTAAGGGGTAGCTCCCGATGGAATGGCACGGGTGTGAGTTCCGGCCTCACACTGAGGACTGAGAGTCCTGATGCTGATGATGATGCATCTTTCGCGGCGTAGTTCCGCAGATATACATTAGAGCTAGATGATTGGCTATGTATTTGTTGTGAGGGCCAGGTGGCCAGTTGTTTGTGATGCCTTTGATGACGTGTGTCATGGAAGTGAGCCAGGGGGAGGAGAAGCCTCCAAGAGCCCTGAGCTTATTGAGATGTTTATCTCACCCGTGTGGGGATTATGTTTTGCAGGTGACTCATCTGGCAGAGATGATCGGTCTCAGGGCAGGAGTCCCCAGTAGAGATAGTCCTGTGTAGCTGTTTGGCAGCATTTGGAGAGCTTAGAGGCTCAGTTGTTTTGTTTTGTTGATGTATTTTGTACCCCTGTGAGGGAAGATGTGTGTGTGTGCACACATGTTTTAGTTATGTTTTGTACATGGACATTATATGGTGTACGCCCTCGTGTGAGGATAAGATCTTTGTGATCGGGGCACTTGGTGCTTTTTCTGTTATATAGACACTGTGAGTGTCTTGATGATGTATAAATGTATATATATACCTGTGGTTTCCTCCTGATATATCTGTATAGATATTGTTGATGTATCTGCTGTTAGTGGTGTTGTTTTGGATCCATGAGACAGGCTGGTAGTTTGATATATGTTTATGCGGACCATACATAATGAATCAAGAAATATGGTTTCGAAATCGCTTCCGTGGCTTTTTAATTAAAGTAATTATGCGCTTATCTGATTAAGTAATATGTTAATACACCGGATGCATACGGGGTGTTACAAAGCTAGATTCCAAGATCAATTCTCAGAGAAAACCATCAATCGAAGAGATCCGGTTCTCTAGGGAATTTCTCAAAGCTGAGATTTTGGAAGGGAAGAAGGCGATTCAAGGACGCTAAAGCTTAGAGAAGTGATCCTTTAGCCTTCCTTGACTGTTTAGAAGTAAGAAACTCAAGTTTTGCCGATTGATTTGTGAAATTGTTCGTGGGATAAATAGTGACCCATGTATATTATGTACATTGTGATAATGTGGTGTGATTGATGAGATTCTCTGGCGAGTAGAATGGACTAAATATGGATTTCCCTTAGAGCCAAAGTTACGTGGAACAACTCTAAGTGGTCAATATAAATATATATAATAAAACCTGAGAGAAATGTACCCGTCACGAATGATCTTTTCTTGGAAGTGCCATATATGTCTAATAAGTCCTGGGAGAATGTACCCGTTGCGGATGCTCTTTCTCAGGTAATATAATATATCTATATGTATATGTTGTATCTGTGTTATGATATACATGTGGTATGTTTTGAGAGTCGTGATGGCTGGATTGTGTATGATGCTAATTTCAATATTATATGCCATGGAAGTGAACCGGGGGGAGGAAAGACCTCCAAGGACCCTGAGTTTACTGAGATTGTTATCTCACCCCTGTTGGGGATTACATGTTTTGCAGGTGATGCTTAGGGAGCGGAGGGTGGATCCCAGGGCAAGAGGCCCGCGTAGGGATAGGTTCTATGTGAACCTTAGGCATAGATTTTGAGAGCTCGTTGGCTCATTTATTTTGATTATGCCTGTTATTTTGTATCCTGAGGGGAGTATGTACAGTTTGATACATATATATTGTATATTATGAGAATTCACCATATATTATGTACTGTGGGTGTGGTTAATGATGTGAGATAACGTCATTTTGTTTATTGCTTTTGAATTAATTATCTTTGATAATTATTGTGCTTCATGGCCATAGTTGAATGTTAATGAACCGGATGCATATGGGTTGTTACACAAGTTAGTTTTGATGTGGTCTTGAAAGACTTGAGTTCTAGCTCTTGTCATGGGTCCTTTAAAGCTAACCAAAGGAAGTTCTTCAAGCTTTCCTTCTAGGTTTTTAGCTTACAATGGAACTTCATCATTCTGTGAGAGAGAAGGGGGTCATGTTGAAGGAAGGTTTACAAGTTTGTCCAGCTGGTCCTAAAAATCTGTTTTGAGGATATTGTGGACGTAGGGATGAGAGTCTGAATCACGTTAAACAAATTTGGGGTCTTTTTATATTTCATTTATGGTGTTGTCTCTTGTTCTTCATTGTATGATTTTTGAGTAATAAGGATATGAGTGTGTTTTTTCCGCCCAACAGATAGGCATCCTACTTGAATTGTGTCTTCTTCCATCTAAATTCCTTGTTTAGCTTAGAGGGGTTCTTGACAGCACTAGCATATGAGTCTTCCTTCCTTATGGGCAAATTAGAAAGCCTTGTTCTGTTGTTGATGACGATTGCTATCATATGTGCGTCAATCTCTTAAAGGTGTTGCTTCAACTTAATTTCTAACGTTCCTTTTGGAATTTAAGGGTGTTCACCATTAACTTTTGATCCCCAAAGAAAATCTTGTCAAGTTTCAACGCTAGCAATGATGGATTCTGAACATCTTCAAATCTAATGAAGCCAAATTTTTCACCTCTTCTATCTCTTTTAGCCGGAATGTATACTTCTTAAACACGACCATATGTACGAAAAATGTTCCATAAATCTTTAGCCTATGAAATTGTTTGGGAAATTAGTGAAGAAAAAGGAAGTTTGTCTATATATGTTTCTTGGTTTTGATCTTCTTCTGCCTAAGATCTATGGTTTGGTGAACTCCCTCTTGTTTGGATTCTACGATCGCCTTGTCTTTCTTCTAACCTTAGTCCACTCCATGGAGCTTCGCTAACTCATGACAATTTCTCCAACCCTCTCCAGCTTAATTTTAAACAGTTGAATCTGTCTTAACGATGCCATTAAAAGTTGTACTCCTTTCATTCCAAAATAAGTATTGTTGTAGTTTGTTTTACACAAACTATGAAAAATTAAAAAGAGTAATAATTTTACAAAACTCACTTCGGTGATCTTTATGCCTCAAGAGTTAGTCTCATAACTTCCGATTGTGGGAATAGCTTGCTTCTAGCAAAAGAAAAGAGTAATAATTTTACAAAACTCACTTCAATGATCTTTATGCCTCAAGAGTTAGTCTCGTGTCTTTCGATTGTGGGAATAGCTTGCTTCCAGCAAAAGAAAAGAGTAATAATTTTACCAAATTAACTTCAGTATTCATACTAATTGAAAAGCTAAAGTAACATTAATTAGAGGTTTTAGTAGAAAAAACAATTAACACTACATTGAAATACTAACATGTCACTTATTTTGTGACAATTTATTTTTTCAAATGAGACAATTATTTTGAAATAGAAACAATAATAAATTATATCCAAAGGCAACTATTATTGAGACTACAGGATGATGGACAACTTATTCCGTATTTAGCCTACTTTCAACATTCATTAGTATCTCAATTAATAAATGTTTATTTTTTCTAACTTAAATTTATAATAAATAAATATTTCTAAATATAAAAAATCATATTATAATTAAAATTCATAATAAATAAATATTTTTAAACATATAAATTATATTTTAAGAAAAAATAGACTATATATGTACTAACATTATAAAACAGTTTTAGATTCTTATCCAATCACAACCCATCATAATAAGTTCATCGACTTTTATAATAACTACTTTAAAAGTCTTGTCAATAATAATTTATACTAATAAATTATCCTATTGCAATTGATATATTATAATTTATGAACCTATTAATTAACTTTTATAACATTTTTTATGTGTTAGAATCAATTATATAAAAAAATGATAAATCGAAAGAGAGAAATAATTAAAAATATACAGTATAAAAATAAGATAAAAGAAATTGATTCTTTTTGTAATCATGTTATTAGCATGACCTATTCACTTGCTTTGCGATATTTATTTTTTATCAAAAAAAACTATTTGATCACTTTTAGTGAAGTTTGTAATAATTTCAACGCTAAGGTGAAAAGAACATTAAGGGTGATTACCATCATAAATCAGTAAAGCATTCACTTGTCATGAAGTGAACCTGAAGGAAGTTTTGAAATAAATTTAGTTTATATGGCTTAAAAATAAGACAAGAATAACAAAGTATATGTTGACATTCTAACTCCACATTTTACACTTTAACTTTTATATAAATCAAATAGATCATGGATAGGCATAGATAGATAAACTTGTATGCTTAAAAGAAATAATTAGATTTTGTCACATTATTATTTTAGAAAATAAACTAATAATAGAGATATGAAAAAGAAGAGTATAATACAAATCATATAATAAAAGATCATTTTATTAGGCTTAAATAACAATTTAGTCTTATAAAACTCCCTATTTGTGTTTGTCTTTTATAGAATTATTTTTTTTGTCGTTATATTTTATTTTTATTTTATCCGTTAGTGTCAAGTAATAGCATTGATTAATGATATAATCCTTGTGTTGTTATTAAGGAGTCTAATAAAACAACTCTAATGTTTTTGGATAAATTGTAATTTTAGTTCCTTATAATTCAAAATAACAACTAGAATATAATACAAATCATATAATAAGAGATAACTATTATTATTCATATTTCTCCACATTACGTAGAATGACTTGAGCGCCATATTGGGGTTGAATAGTCATCACCATAGTTGGAGCATGAGTATAGGTTGGAGAAAGTTCAAATGAGAAACGTTGTAAAATCATCGACAAAGCAATCTTTGCTTCCAACAAGGCAAAATTTTGGGCGATGCATATTCTAGGACCCCCTCCAAAGGGGAAAAATGAAAATCTACCGTTCGTGGCCTTCAGAACTCCTTCAGAAAATCTCTCAGGTTTGAACTCCTTAGCATCATCACCCCAGAGCTCACTGTCATGGTGAACCAAAATTGTTGATATGAAAATCTCCACTCCAGCTGGTAATGATAGGTTTCCAAGTGTCACATCTTTGATAACTTTTCGAGGAACACCAACTCCTGGCGGGTATAATCTAAGAACCTCATACAAAATCATGGTAACCTGTTGCAAAAATATTCATAGTAAATACCATGAACATACTATTCAATATCAAGATGATAATACAAACTTACAATCTTTAGGTGATTCAGTTCATTAAAAGTCGGTTTTCGGTTGCCAAAAACTTGTGAGACTTCCTCCCTTGCGCGTGCTTGCCAATCAGGGTGCCTACTCAATAATATCATTGTCCAAACAAGCAAAACTGAAGTGGTGTCCTGCCCTGCAAAGTAGAATAGCTTGCATTCTTCAATAACTTCCTCAAGATTCATTCCAACATTCTTATTGTTTCCCTGTTCTTCAATTTCCTTGAGATTTGACTCCAGAAGTATATCTAACAAGTTATTTTTAGATGCTTCACCCTCCTTTAGTGCTTTGGCTCTCTTGTTAATAATATCCATAAGTGAAGCTTTTATATCTCTATCAATTTCCTTCATCCTTTTAGGTACCAACCTACAAGTGAACACAAGCAGTCCTGTAATAATCATGAAATGAGGGGAATGTACTTTTATGTATCAACTAGCTAGACTTCTAATGTTGGTTCCTTCAATAGTAAAAAATGGTAGATTGATTTTAAAGTGTTCAATTGAGAGGTACCTTTTCACATATTCATGTCACAATATATGGTAAAATGGTTGTTGTAAAAAAAAAAAAGTCTTTAGTATAGTTGATTAAAGCTCATCCAATAAGTTTGATCACTCAAGTGTATCAAGTAGTAAAATATACATATTAGTCTTACCTCCGTCCTCTCAGTTTTAGTATAAGTTCAGTTTTCTCTTTTAGTAGTTGAAATATTCTTTTCCCTTCTAAATAACTACTTCCAAATGCTGTTCGAGAAATAACATCACTAGCCAAATTCTTAACGAAAGGCCATACGTCAATTTCACTTGATCCATCGGAAGACAACATTTCCTCCCATTTGCTAATCAGATCATCGCAACATTGGATGAATAGTGGTAACATATTCTGTGAATGGTGTAATGAAGAAATAGCAAGGTGTTAATATAAAATTTTCCGTGCGTGTCAAATTAATTAAACACATACACATTCAGACATGCACATCATGTTTATAGACCAGCTGATGTTGCTTGCAGTTGAAAGAATATGTGTTGCAGGCCCGCTAAACTTAACTCAAGCTTTGTCATATATACCAATTTTTTTTCTTACTTGAAAAGTATGTGTTTTACTACTAATACATATATGATTTTTAACAATATTTTTTTTCTAATACTTAATAAAAAAATATTACTAAAAGTCTTTAAGTCACATTTAAAAAATGTTTTTCAAATTATGAACAAATGTTATTAACATGTTTTTGTGATATTTTATCAAATATTGTATATAGTCTATGTTGTTAACGCAAAAAAATGTTCAAAAAAATTTTAACAACATATTTTATTACACGACATTTGATAAATGTTTCAAAAATATATTAATATTTATTTATAATTTTGCGACATATTTTAGTGTCATAAAAAAAGTTTAGTAACACTTTTATTAAGCCTTAGATAAAAAAAAATGTTGCTAAATATCACATTTATAAGAATGGTTTCTTTGAAGAGAATGTAGATACATTTGTGGGAAAATATCTCAATATTTGTCAGACATGTTTTCAAAAGACACACAGGTCAATATTTAAGATCTTTTTTTAGTAATAGGAAACTAACCTTCAACTTTTCTAAATTGAATGCGGGGTTGATTATCTTTCTATGCGTGCTCCACTTTTCTCCCTCATGCATTGCAAGACCAGGAATAAGTGACCTGATATTTGGGCCCATATTAGGCTTTCCAAAGTCATAAATCTTGTTGAATACATCTTTGATTAGCTCGGGATCTGTAAGGGTCAGCCTTGGTGTCGGTCCATTCCAAATAAAAGAATTTTTGCCTACATGCCATCAGCAACAATTAGAATATGTATTAAATTAAATATGAAAAAGAAAGAAAAAAATTTGAAGAATTGAAGAAATGGGCAACTTTGTGAGCTATTTAAATTTGACAAAAATTACAAACTATGGTAACCTTTTGGTACAGTACACGCTACACACTAAGGTTAGTTCAAAGTAGTTGTCTATTTTCACTTATTATGGGAGAGCCAAAAGAGTAAATTTAAATTATGTAACCATACATAAATAATCAGATTTAATATTATATGAACGCTTGAAAAGTTATTATTTTTAAAAAAAACTTGTGACTTAGTGTGTTTTTTTATTTTGATAATAATTTAAAATAAAATTTAATGGTCAATATTTTTTCCTTTAATGTGTGTGTGTCTATATATATATATATATATATATATATATATATATATATATATATATATATATATAAGCCTCCACTGATTTTCTGAAGGTGAGTCTCTAATGACTAAGGCAATGCTCTTTTTAAGAGAAAAAAGAAGGAGAAATGAGATAACAGGTATGCATGTTCCCTTAGCGTGTTTGATTTGGCGTTCACCATCCACGATTTAAAGCAAATTAAACCACGTCCAAATTCATAAAATGACACAGAAATAAGAGATGAGCTGCTTCCAGTGATCCGCGTCAAAGATAGAGAATGTGTTACCAAACATAGACTTAGTCTTACCTAAACAACTCCTGAACACTCATAAACAGGAAAATGAAAATGCATATGGCATGAATGAAATACTTTTTTAATAATATTTTTTTTACTCTCTCTTTTCACTCGCGCACATGGATTTTTTTTTACCTTTATCTTATGTATTTTTATCCATTCAAACAAAACCTATTTTCTACTCCTTATATTTCTATCCTCCCAACTTCATTCTTTCTCATTTTTCTCTCTATTTATTTTACACAATTAACAAGATATGAAAGTGAATATCACGTGAATGAAACATTTTGGTCTATTTTAAACGACTTAATTATCAATTTGTTTTCAAATTATATTAATTAGTTTAATTTGGTCTTTAAATTTTTAAAAGGTTCAATTTGTTTATTTAAAAATACGTGATATTTAATTTTAGAAATCAAATTGATTCATTTTTAAGAATTGGAAAAGTAAATTGAGTTATTTTTAAAATAATATAAAAATCAAATTGATTCATTTTAAAAAATTTAAGGATTAATTGAATTTTTTTAAAGCTTTAGGGATTAAATTGAACCATTTAAAATAATTTAGGGATCAAATTGATAATTAAACAAGTACTTTCCAAACAAAACATGGTTCCTTAATATAACAATTGCAAAAAGAGAAAAGTGGAGAGAGAAGTAATTCTAAATCTTCCTACTCTATTCTCTTGCTACCTTTTATGATAAGTTTTATATGTGTTTTATATTCTTAAGACATTAAATATATTTACTTTTATTTTAATACTTACTATAAAAAAGATAGTAGGAAAATTTATAAGAGGATGACGTGGGAAAATATAACATTACTCATGAAGGCTAGGTACCATGTTTGTTGACACTGTAATGATCATAGGGAGACACACGCGGTCCTATGTCATTAGAGAAGACATTCATGGGTTTGGACAAGGCTTGCATTTTCATCTTAAATAACTCCTTAGTGTCCCCATCCTTAAACCTGTATGGATTGCCTCGAAGGCCTTGTTCTCTCAAGATCTTTTCAAGCCTCTTTGGCGTGAGCCATAATGAGTTGAGCTTCTTCCATGCCCATATCAGAGGGAGTGTCAGTATCAGCATCAGAATATTGACCCATGCTGCTTCCATTTCTCTCTAAAAAAAGTAAACAGAAATAAGTAAAGAGAAATAGTTGGTTTAAGAGATATAAGTAGTAAGAAATAAGAAAAAGGCATATTAGTGAACAATTATAAATAAAATGTAAAGTAAAAATAATTAATAGATTTTATAAATTTAAAATTTATTTGGTTTTTTTATCAAATATATTAATTATTTTTAAGATAAATAGTCATTTTCATTTCTAAATATACAGCACGCTTACAAATTCGTTTCCAAAAAATGAAAATTCAATTTTTTGTCCTTGAAAGTGAAAAATGTACAACTAATTTATCTCTCCTTTTACTTTTATCCATTACCATTATTTTTATTTTCTATGCATCCATTTTCTTTTCTTTTTGTATTTCTCTATTTCCAAATACTAATGGATGAGTGTCAAAGGGATCTAACTGGTTGAATTGAATAGGATGTATGAGTTATTATAAATTTTTAATATTGTGTTCGATTAAAAAAAATACTAATGGAATAAAAAAAATACTAATGGATCAGTATCTCATGAGAAAAAAAAAATATAATTACTATAACAAGACTATGATGAGTTAGCACAACAAACCTAATTTTTTCTATTGAATCTCCATTGGTACGTAGTTTTCTATCGGTACAGTGGCACAAGGATGACATGGTTTACTTTGAAGTTTGTTTTTTTATAAACAAATGTTAATTATTAATTTTGCTGAAATGTTAGTAAAGAAGATTTTAACTCACAACATCCATCTTTCTTTCTCTCTTCAATCACAAATCAATTTTATAATAGCACTACTCTCTTAACTATATTCGAGCTATAAACCTTTGAAGGAATGATTTACAAACAATTACAGCCAAGCTAACAAATAGGTTCATAAGATCTTATAAGAGAAAGGATTTTTTTTATCATCATTATTACACTTGTGAACTTTAGCACATTTTTTAATACTTAGTAAAAATATTGTTAAAAGCTTTTGACAATATTTAAATTTTTTTCCGAATATAAATAAATGCTATTAATGTATTTGGATTGAAATATTGAGAAAAGCACAAAATAAAATTTACCTCTGAATAAATATGCTTCTGCTTCTTCACTTTGTATTGCTGTGTGCAGATTAGTCTATCCAGTACTTCTTTATATATACTTCCTTTTCACCCACATATCGTTCATCGCATCATTGATCTTCTGTTTTGTGCCCTCCTTTTCATTATTTTGGTTTTGGTTATAAAGGGTGGCCATTGCTGCCATGTGAGTCTTTTATTGGTCTTTCTCAAGCTTTGTGATTTGTTTTTCTTTTTATATTCTGGCTTTGTGATTTGTGATTTGTTTTTTGCACTTAATCAGTATACCCGTGCAGCGCATGGCACAAATTAAAAAATATTATGGCTTTATCGGTGCTTTAATTATTAAAGTTTAAGCATTTACGAAACACGCTCTATACAGCAGAGTACTGCACCTACTTCTCTTTCTTCTTATTATTAAACTAATTTGTTGAGAAAATTTTCCAATTCCACAAGTAGGTGGGACAGTGTGCGTGCATGTTCTTTCAAATTTTTTGGTTCACCGGCGGTTTTATACAGGTTCAGTTGGAATTTTGTCTGGGTTTTATCAGTTTTGACGAAGTTACTTGCATAACCTGATTCGTAAAGGAACTCAAACCGGCTGATGGTTCGGTTCCCGGTCAGATCAGATTCTCTGTACTGATTTTTCAAACATTAACTGAATTAATAAAGATATAAAATTAATTTATATAATTATTATTTTTTCATCTATTTATTATTATTTTTTATACGTATAAAATAATTTAACATTATAATAAGACGGAGGGAGCAGAAAAATGTTACTGGTTCCATTATATTTCTTTTTGTTTTTAAATGATAAAAAAAATTGAATAACAATTCATTTACGTCCTGATCAACGAGGGAATTCTAATTGAGCACGACAGACAAGCAAAGAAGAAAAAAATCTTTAGCGTTTGTTGCACTGTGAAAGGAAGATAAAGAAAGGATTTCTAGTGAATCACTAAAATCGATATTAGATATATTAATATTATTTTTAATAGATTGTTATATTTGTTTACCAATTAGTTATTGGTTTTAAATTTTGTTAATTATAAAATAGTCCTAGATACTCAAAGAAAATTGCTAGACAATCTTTTCTCCAGTTTCTATTAATTGCACCATTGTCTACCTCCGTGTGATGAAGAATCTTGAAACTCCATCTTTTTCGGCACCGGCAGCTTCCTCTCCATGCAGCAGGAGCTACGTCTCCTTCTGCTACGCCGTTTTTGGCGGTCTCCTTGCCTCACCCGGCCCTCATCGAAGGCGCATCATGTTCAACAAGTTTCAAATCTATATATATATATATATATATATATATATATATATATATTAGTGTTTTATTTTATGTGCTTTTTTGTCTTTAATAGTAGATATATAGAGATTTTCAATTTGTGTGAAATTTGTTAATCAGTTATCACGAGTTGAAGAAACCAGTTGCGGATCTAAGTTTTTGAATTTTTGTAAGAGATTTTTCAATGTGTTAAGGGAACAAATAATAATATCAAAAAGAAAATTCAAAGAATTAGCCAGGGATCAAATAATAAATATATATATCAAAATTTCTAATAACAGGTTAATATTAATTAAATCTATGTATCATGTTAATTTAAGTAGTGATTCACCATGAACCAGTCACGAATTGGTTTACCCGATCATGAACCAAAAAGAAGAGTCAATATTTGATTTTAAAGATGAGTAAAATTAAATACCTATATATCTTTTGGGGTGTGTATTTTTTTGGATTCTTAAGTTCTTTGTAATTTATTTATTTGGAAGCTGTAATGCTATTGCTTTCACGCGAAAATTAAGAATAATTATATTAATGCATAGAGTTTGAGAATCCAATTGACAATTATTGGGTTTTTTTTTTTTTTCTTTCGTTCTTTCATCCTTATTTTACGCTAGCTTTCCCTGTTTAGTTTTTGTGTATGCGTGTCGTAATGCTTTGGGTAAGAGCAGGTCATTAAAAAAATTTTATTTTTTCCTCGTTTTTGTTTTCATAATAAAAAAATTAGTGACTGCACGTTGATCATGAAACTGACAAAAGCTTGGTCATTATATATATATATATATATATATATATATATATATTTGAGTTTATTTTATAAAAAAAAAAAAAGTTAAATAGAATAATAAGAGATAATTAATATATTTTTATAAAACATATTTTAGTTTTTCTTATCAAGCAACTTTCAAATGATTATATTAATTAGTTCAATTTCTCAATCAGTATGGGAATATCACAATATTGCAGTGATTTTCAGGTCACAACATAATGAACATATTCAATAATGGTTTAGTTCCTAATTTTGTAGATAAACCGATGAACATCGCAATTGAAGTAGAATGCGAAATGTTGTAACATATATATATATATATATATATATATATATATATATATATATATATATTTAGCCCAAGGAAATTAAAATAAAATAAAAAAAAACTCCCCAAATCTTATACATAGTTATATTTTTTTGATGATTGGGATATACAAAGACACAAAAAACAAGCAGAGAAACTAATTAACTACCCCTGGCTAGGATACAAGTTCCTATGGAGTCAGCTAACAAAATAAAATAAAAGTAAGATTGGAAGCTAGAAATGGCACATGCTAACATGAATTACCTTTATAAGTGGTCCAAGATACACCACTAATTTTGACTGTTAGATTGATCATGAACCCACATTGTTATAGTACACCTTTCACAATATATATTTTTCTCCTTTACTATCATTGTAGTAGTGCCTCCTTCAAAAAGAAATCTATAAAATATCATATATCATTTATTGAACTACAAGTATGCAAATAAAAATATAAGACACAATTTCTTTTTTGATTCAAGCCTTCCCTTGTTGCAATCATCGAAATTCAAGCTTCAAATGATTTATTTTTTTACATCCCATCACTTGAATATGAAATCTGACAAATTCATCTTTCCTTTTAATTTTCACAAAGGCAACCATAGTCATAAAAACAAAGTCAAGAAATATTCAAATTGAACATTCTAATAAATTTTGTTTTTTGTGTGTGTGTCTCGCCGTCAAAGGGATCTGCCGCTCACTGTGGTGGCAGCCCTCCATCTTCATGAATCTTTGTGGAGCAGTTGTGCAGAAGGAGTTCGAAAAAGAATCAGGTGTGAAAGGTACAAGATAGAACCCTATACACCAAATTAATATAACAATACATAAAAGTGGTATATAAATTAATAGATCATTTGTAAAGTGATCTACATAGTAATGACCGCTAGAAATAGGTTTTATGACCATAAAGAAGAGAGAGAAAATGAAAAAAAAAAAGAGGATAAAGATAAATGAGGTATATATCAATCTATTAACTTTGGTTTAGTTTTATTAGGATAAAGTAGCTGAAACAATAACCAAAACACAGTGCATGAATCATCATTTTTTTTAATGGGTCTAGTTAAATTAATTGAGTATATATACGAGTTATTATAACTTTTGTGATAATATATTTAATTCTCATAAATAAATAAAAAATACATCATCAATACATATCCTATCTTACCAATGCCCAATTTCATTTTGTTACTATACGTTTTAAAATATAAAAATTGCATAATATAGAATTAAATTAACTTTATATTTTAAATTACAATATCTAAAATATTTTAAGGAAAAGATAATGTAATATAAAATTATCTCAATATGAGTTTGGATTATAGTATTTTAAATTTAAGTCAATAAAATTATATTAAGTAAAGTCTTTAAGAATGATTATTTATCTAAATTTAAATTAATTAATAACAATTTATTTAAAATAATATTTATGGATAGAAATTATTATTATTATTATTATATTAATATACATTACAATATATCTGCATTTTACAAATTTACTATAAACTAATTTTTAAATGATAATAAAAATGATAAAGTTTAAAAAGTATATTTTAATATCTATGGTTAAATATTTAAGTATTAAAGTTTCAAATATTTTTTATTGATCTAATTACAAATTTTATCATTCAACTTTCATTCTAATGTGAACTTTATCATCCAACTTTTTCTGTGAATTTTACCACCCTAATTTTTAATTTATGCACATTATAAGATGTGTCACCAAAAAAGGATAAAGAAAAAAATATAATGACGTCGTTTAGTTACCAATTTGATGATAACATGCACAAAAATAAAAATAAAAATAGGTGGTAAAATTTATGAAATAATGAAATTTGAATGATAAAATCCACTAGAAAAAATTTGAGTGATAAAATTTGTGAATATTAAAAGTTAAATGATAAAATTTACAATTAAATATTTTTTATATATAGATGCTAATGAAAATTCATATGTTTAATAATGTATATTTCATTTAATAAATTTAAAAACTATGGTGTCTTTAATAAATATTTAATTCTATTTTAAAAATGTTTATTTATAAATTTATATAAATATTACATAATAACATTAAAAACTATATTAACATCTACTCTGAGTGTACTTTACCTATATATAAGCTAAAATAATCTCAAATTTATTTACTACCTTCTTAATTTTATATGCACATTAAATTGAAAAGGTTTTAATTTTGTTCTTATAAAAAAATTTGTTCACTTTTCGTCATCATATTTGGCCAGGAGAAAGGTTTATATTTATCCAAACTTAATGAGGATTTTTGTGGGTTAAAAACTATTACAAATTATAGAAAAACCGTCATACTTTGTAGGAAAAAAATAAAAAAAAATATATAATTTGTGACAATTTTTTTATAATTTATGACAATTTTTCTTCTATTTGTGGTAATTGTTTTGTAATTTGTGACTATTTTTAACCAACAAATTTATACACAACACATATTGTTGCACTTAGATTCAGATTTACACAAATATTGATTCAAGCAAAATATAACACATTTTATTTTTACAAGAAAGAAAAACAAATAAAAATTTTTACAAGGAAATTCTAAGACAAATTTTATAATAAGGATGAAAAAAAATATATTTTAACCTTTTATATATATATACTATCTATTTATAAAACTATTTCCATATTTTTATATCTAGGGTTTAGGACAACAAATTAGATGGTATAAACGAGGTCAAATAATACAATTAAAAACTTGATTAATAATATTCAATTTTAAAATGAATGAAATATTGTTTGTATGAGTCAACTTAAGTTTCTCCACCCCTTGAAAATAAATGTCGTGCATTTGTTTCTTTTCTCTTCGTTTGAATTAATTGTTGGATAAATTGATATTGATGATTCTTCAAAAAAAAAATCCTATGGATCTGGATCTGTTATTTATTTTCCTTTAATGTGCCATTTGTTGTTTTGATATTGTGTATAGTTTTTCAAATTTGATGATCATATTGATGGATCATGGCGATGACGGGGCTGAGGGAGAGAGAGGTGTGTTGAGGGTGAGACGATGATGGGAAAAAAAAAATGAAACATTGTCGTCGGAAATTGCCCCTGCAACGGTGAACAAATGGTGTTATGGCGTGGAGGGTGCTCTATAGTATTGTGAGGGAGAGATCAATCCAAGGGCCCTTAATTGTGGTCCATGGTAGATCACCTAAGATGATGGTACATCCACCCAAGCCACCCTTTATATTCAAAAGTCATGAAATGAACGTGAAAGGTGTTGAAAAGACAAGAACGACGAAGTTAAGAATCCTTAGATTTAGTTTATAATAAGGTTTTATAATAAGAAAATAATAATGAAATAAGTTGACATTCTAAATCCATAATTTTCAATTTAATTAACTTTTATATAAATAAAAAGATGAATGAGTATAGATAGATAAACTTGCATGCTTAAAAGAAAACATAAGATTCCTCACATTAATATTTTAGGAAATAAACTAATAATAAAGAGATATAAAAAAAAGATGGTTTGTATATACTTGAAACATTTTTATTACATTATAAACTTTTCAAAAAGAAGTATTACTAGAATTATGGATTTTGGGGCTAACTCAATCTTATAAAATTGGTTTGTATGATGATGATTGTTCCCTATTTAATTGTGATCCATGTGAGACTTCAACATTTTCCTCTTTTTGCATAGACTATCCGTCACAATTTGGGATTTCAACACATTCCTCTTTGTCCATGATTCGCCTAAAGCGCGATAAACACGGATGGTCCACCAATGGATCTAAGATGGGCTCTTATACCACGTTAGAATTCAGGGTTTTAGGCCAAATTCAATCCTAAAAACATGCTTCTAAGGTGAAGATTGTTTCTCACTTATATTTATTTCGATACTATCACGGCTATCTTCCAAAAGTGTGATAAACATAGGTGGTCCACCATTGGATCTAGGATAGACTTTAATACCATGTTAGAATTGTGAATTTTAGGTCTAACTCAACCTTACAAACATGTAAGGTGATGATTTGTTCTCATTTATGAACTCTATCTTGACATCATATTTGACAAACGTGGGACTTCAACACGCCCCTTTTTGCCCATAATTACTTGCCAAAATTTGGGACTTCAACACACATCTTTTTGCCCACGGCTACCTGCCACAACTAATGTGGGCTAGTCGTGATCATAATTAAGGCGACTTTCCAACAAGTATAATACCAACCATACAATAAGAGCTAATTATTATTTTTTAAATTTCCACCTTATGTAGAATGATCGACATGAGCACCATATCAAGGCTTAAGAGTAATCACGGTATTTGGGCATGAGTATAGGTTGGAGAAAGTTCAAACAAGAAACGTTGTGAAATAGTTGACAAAGAAATCTTCGCTTCCAAAAAGGAAAAGTTTTGTCCGATGCATATTCTAGGTCCCCTTCTGAATGAGAAACATGAAACTCTGCCATTTATCACCTTTAGAACTCCTTCAGAAAATATTTCAAGTTTGAACTCCTTAGCATCATCAACCCAGAGCTCACAATCATATTGAATCAAAACTATTGACTTACAAGGAAATGACCTGTACTTATGAACAAAAGCAGTCACAAGAAGCCAAAATCCGTAGGTAAATGTATGATAGACTTTGACCTAAAGACGCTCTTAGCATCAACTTTCCATTTGCATTTATAAGAAAAAAAGACAGAAAATGGAATAAATTTTTCTATAAGATAAAATTAGCTTATATATAAGATAATTTATAAAAGGTCTCTTATAACAACATCTACATATCAATTATATTTGTTAGCAATTTCGTGTTATGTCAAAGATTGACACCAACAGTAACCACAATTTAAAACCTTGATGGCTATATATGAATGGATAAATTTGTGTGCTTAGAAGAAATCATTACCATTTCTTACATTAATACTAAAGAAAATAAACTGATAATAGTGATATGAAAAGGTTTGTGTCTCTATTAATCTTCTTGAGATATTACTACATTATAAATTTTTCAATAGTATAATACAAACAAAACAGTATGAGTTTTTTTTTTTTTTTTTTTTATATATTTCCACCTTTCTTAGAATGAGATGAGCTCCATATTGGGGCTGAAGAGTAATAACGGTGGTTGGAGCATGAGCATAGGTTGGAGAAAGTTCAAATGAAAAACATTGTAAAATCATTGACAAAGCAATCTAGGACCCCTTCCAAAGGCAAAAAATGAAACTCTTCCATTTGTGGCCTTTAGAACTCCCTCAGAAAATCTCAGGTTTAAAATCCTATGTTTTGTCATTCACATGACTCAGTAACTCTCCTACAAAATTTTCACCCTCACCATTTTCTTTTACCCCACTTAAACATGTCATTACATTTATTATGAAATAATTATAGTAATTAAAAAAAATCAACGTATAATTTCAAATCTATTGTTCAAATCCAAAAATGAGAATGAAAAAATGCTATTGCAAGAAGAGTTAATATAGGAAAACATAAAGTTAGAATCAATTTAGCTATTAAAAGATTAAAAAAAATATCATTTTTACTTTGTTTTATCCATATTTCATCATTTCTTATTATTTTTTCACTAACTCTTATAATTTTGAAAGTATTTTTTCAAATCTTATAAATCTATAGAATTTTTTCAAATCCTTTAAATTCTTATAATATAAATCCATTAACATTCAAATTATCATAAAAGTCTTGTAAATAAATTTGATAAGTCATATTATTCTTACATAATCTTTAAAATCCACTAGACTTTTTTATGTTAAAATAATCTTTTAAAATCCTAATCTAATACACCCCTTTCCCCTTAATTGTATTATTTAAAGGAGGGCTCCTCTATATATCCATAATAAACAAATTGATAAGAGGATTCAATTTTCATAACCAAGTGTTATGATTGCAAATAATTAAAAATTGAAAATCTTTTGCGATGATAGGATAGAATAAAGTATGACAATAAATGAGCAGACCAAGACGAGATGGAGTTTACAAGCCAAGTTGTATACTGCCTTCAGAAAATACAGAAAAAAATTAAACATCAATTATCATTTTTTATTCTTACTGTTTTCAAGATCCCAGAAAGGAAAAATGGAAATGGGGGGAAAGAATATACTGCAGACTTGTATTGATACAATAATGGAATATATTATGTTCTTGTACTTTGCAGGAAGCTGCAAATATATTAAATGATGAGAATGTGCACTTGCTTTGCCCTTCAATGACTATATAAGTACCCCAAAAGTAGCACAAGTGTAGATTTGCTGGATATTCTTGAAATGACAAAAGTTTCAAGGCTCTCTCATCCCTGTATTAGGACCAAAAGAATGTTTTTGTGTTTTTATTTTTCTTAACAATGTGTCCTCAGCATGCACAAGCTTATGCAATCCGTTGAAGGTTATATGCCACCATATCCTCAAGGGCTAAACGAAACACACTCTGAGGTAGGCATTGGAGACTTTGAATTGCAAGATCAGCTTTCTCTTTTGCTAACTCTTGTGCTCTTTCAATGCCCCCACGACTCTTGACCAAATTGATGGCCTCATCAAGCGAACCAACCTCACTAAATTCAGACTCAATGATATCCCTCAATTTTGGTTCTTTCTCCAGTGCAAAAATCACTGGTGCAGTCAGGTTGCCCTTGCCAAGGTCACTGCCAGCAGGCTTTCCCAGCTGTTCCGCTGATTGCGTGAAATCCAATATGTCATCCACAACTTGAAAGGATAGACCAAGATTCCTTCCATATTCATACATTTTCTCAGTGACACTGCTGTCAGCACCGCTAAAGATCGCAGCTCCTTTTGTGCTGGCAGCAATCAACGATGCTGTCTTGTAATAGCTCTTAATTAGATACTCGTCAAGTTGTACATCGCAATCAAACAAGCTTGAAGCCTGCTTTATTTCCCCACTAGCAAAATCTTTGATCACCTGCCACAGCACCCGATAGTAATGCAAAAGAATTTCAGAAAATGGAATTATGCATCTCTTCACCCTCTGTTAAGTAATTAGATTCAGGTGCATCAATCACTCGTTGCATAATGGTGTCTTAAACAGGTGCAATGATGCAGCTTACCTGGCTGATAAGTTTGATGACTTCAATATTTTCAAGGTTGGCTAGATACCATGATGATTGTGCAAACATGAAGTCTCCAGCCAGCACTGCAACTCTTGTTCCAAACATTTGATGAACAGTTTTCTTCCCTATTAGTACATAGCAATCACGTTGAGTTCAAATTGAGGGAAACAGAAACAAGCAGAGTTAGAAAAGAAAAATTATCGTCCCTCCTTAAGAGGGTGATACGTTGCTTTAGCCTAATGCCTACTACAAAATGTAAGACTCATACAGATTAATAAGTTCAATTCTCCATTATGCAATCTTAAGGGTTTTTATCAACAAAAGAAGAAGTTTATATTACACATGATACCTATACATAACAAAATTAATGTAATAAAGCAGGAATTGAAATGTTCAAGTTAAACCCAAGCAAGATATTTAAAGATCTGTTCAATGTGTATATTAGGAGTTAGGAGAACATATCATTTTATTCATTCTCTATTTGAATTCCCTTAAAAGGCACTAGAAACAATTCCATGAGGATGTGTTGAGAAATAATTCTCTCTTGGTCCTCAATTCTATGCTACAGATTCAGAATGGTGCTCTAGCAGCCTATCAAAACGGTACATTTTACCAAAACTTGCATTGTACAATGCTATTTAGGTTTGCTATAATTGCTTAAACTTAAAGAGATGCACTCTATGAAACCAATAATAATGAAGCACTGATGATTCACACTTTACCAGTGTGTTCTCTCTTATACTTTTGTCCACCTTTTAAGTGGGTGGAGGGATTCTAGCAAGTATTAGCTCAACAGATGATTGAAAACTAAAGCGACACAGACTGAATTTTTTATTCTTTATTACATGTATAAATAGCAAGTCCTTTCCAAGACATCACAAAAACTGAAGAAGCTTCTATTTTGCACTTTTTCCTCTTTCTGTACCAAAATCTGCTTTAGTTCTCTATTATTTTCTCACTCTTAGTCTCCTCAGTAAAGAGATATTTTTAGAAAAAGTTGTGCATAGTCTTTTCATGCAGAAAATCATCACTAAGTAAACAAATACCAAACATGATGCAAGACCGTGCATCACTGCTTTTGTACAAACATGACGTGTAAAGGAAATACTTGATCAAATAAATTGTAACATGGTTATCCCAGCTTAAAATCAAAACAACCTTATTGTATGAGCAAATTCAAAATTGCTTTATAGCATGCACTTGCCAAGTAAGACACATAATCAGAAATCTAAAGTGAAGTCAGGATAATTAAATGAGTATATAAAGAGAAATCACAAGCCTACCTCGTCGAAGGTCACTCTCATCTAGTACATCATCATGTATCAAGCTTGCAGTATGAATCATTTCAATTATCTCTGCTAAACGTCGATGCTTTACAGTAAGTTCCCTGGAATCATCCATTTCAAAATGAAGTTTTCAACTTTTTTATTGCCATATAGAATTTTCTGGTCAGGCAAAAAACTTGTGCCCATGCCTGTGCCTGTGTTTATATGCACACGCATGTGTGTGCGCGCATGCGTGCGCGCGCGCACGAGAGAGAGAGAGAGAGAGAGAGAGAGAGAGAGAGAGAGAGAGAGAGAGAGAGAGAATTCTGTGCTTACTTCAAGCCAAGTAACTCTGCAGTCGCCCTTGACACCAAGAACACCAGAGCTGGTCTCATCCTCTTCCCACCAGCACTAAAAATCTGCTCAGCTGCAGACATCAAAACAGGATTTTCTGCTCCAACAATCTATCAAAGAATCTTCATCAGATACATTAAAAGTTAGGCAACACAATCTAGTCATCACCGTTTGCAAAGCAAAAGAATTTAAAAAGCAAGAAGGTTCGGAAGACAATGAGAATGATAAGGAGTTGGCACCAGTTGACTGGATAAATATTCTTACAAAAGAAAAAGGACTAACAAGTGAGTAGTGACTTCACAATAAAAACAACTTAGAATGGCCTTAAAAAAATTATCCAAACTCATTAGTAATTAAATGAAATTCAACAACATTAATCCAGAAACATTGTAATTTGTAAACTGTTATCAAGATACAAAGAAACATGTTATCAAACAGAATTGAAACAGGCAATTCAATAAAGGTTAACAAAAACAAAGAGAAGAGAACACCATGTGTCAAATCACAGAACATAGAAGTAACATCATTCAAGTGCCTAAGCCCCATGTTGCCTTCCATTCAAAATAGTATACTTTTCTGGTTTGCTGAAGGCAATTTCACTCACCATACATAGAACAACAACACAAGTTGATGAGATGGGACAGGGACAATTACAAATCATTCATACTAAATGAAACACCACAAAGCATCAGTCCCAAAAGCATTACTCACCGACTGAAGATTTTTATTGAGAGTTAGCAAATCATCGGCAACCGCTTCAAAAAACCTAGCTGGGGAAATGGGGGCTTCTGAATAACCCTTCAAGTCCAATCCTGTGGTAAGGCCTTCAATTGCATGAGTCCCCCCTACACAAAAACAAACCAAAACTTTCAATGCCTAGTACCACAGCTTTAAGTAACCAACACCTACCATGTTTCTTTACTGAAACTGTAAGCAACATAAATCGCTTCTATAGTCTTATAACAAAATAGTACATGACCTGAAATTATAGAGTTTTACACCCATAGGCGGATGCACGTGTTAGAGAAGGGGGGCAAGTGCCCCCCCTTAAAATTCAAGGTAAAATTATTTAACTTTGTTACGCTATTCCCACAAAAGAGAAAAAATAAAATTTGTTACGGTATTTGAGTTGGAACAAAATTAATAATTTCAGTTGGGTATACTCATCTTCTGGAAAATGACAGAGTAGGAAAACAAATTTAAAGTATTGTTTGTTACAATTTGGTTGGTGATTGACCATGTACGATTATATATACACACCATAACTAATTAAACAATCAATTCTTTGCTTTTTTATCCCTAACAAAAGATAAAGGAAAGATTATTATTATTGTTGATTTGTTGTTACAGTAACTTCATTGCTATTTGGTTGAAATTTCTCGTGTGCTGTTTTCTCTCACTGCCTTCCCAAATTACCAATTTAACAGCATACATTCACAAGACAGTTGATTTGCTTGTCTTGTGTTAAATCTCTTGCATGATTTGATTTTTGAAACCAGCTGGGATGTAACAAACAGAAACAACATTCTTTTGGGTCAGTCTCTACTTTTTCTCTTTCACCTTTTCTTTTGAATCAATTTGAGTTGTTTGTTGTGTGCTGTGATTGAGAGCCAATGTAGTTGGGAAATTATAGACACCCCACCCCAGATCGTGTGCCAGCTGAAAGTTGTATCTAACACAACTTACATCTTTTATATTCTATAATTTTTAGGTTCATTTATATTCTGTGATAGGATCCGGTTCTTGACACAAGTTGTAGGTGTTACTTCAACTACATTCTGGATAGATAATATATTAGA
This sequence comes from Glycine tomentella, assembly GCA_007407185.1. Lineage (NCBI taxonomy): Eukaryota > Viridiplantae > Streptophyta > Magnoliopsida > Fabales > Fabaceae > Glycine > Glycine tomentella. Next base: position 111,390 of record PYAF01005996.1, read on the forward strand.
TACAGCTTGAAGTTATGTCTGCTTATGGCCATCAAATGGAGCAGATGAATTCTGCAAGGAGTCTATCAGGTGGTGATTCTGGTATGTAATGACAACTTTGTAACTTCTCATTTCTAAATGAAGACCTCGGTTCCAAAAAACAAGCAACAAAGCAAACACAAGGACCCAACAACGATGAAAAAAAAAGGAAGATAAAAGAGAATAACATGTTTCAATTTAATGTCACTAAAAAAAGAAAATGATACATGAGTGAAGTGACAAACTTCATGAGATCATAAGGACATGAATTGAATGTCTTCAAATCATATAAGTAATAAAAGCTCAGTTAAGCATTGTTTATTACATTAAGGACAAAAGGTTGGTTTATGAGATTCATTATTTATTTGCCTTTATTATTCATGAGTTCATATTGGAGGCCTGCACAAACAACTGTGAAGCCCAATTTTCATTTCCCATGCGCAGTTTTGAGTTAAAAAATAAGTTGGTTTGAAATTTACTATTCTAAATCCACTCACTCTTCTACTAAATGTGTTTGAACTTATTGAGTGTTCCCCTTGATTAATTTTCTGGATCCGCCACTGTTTACACCATCATTCAATCACAAACGTCATGATACATGAACCTTAAAAATCATACCAAAGATGATTTCTGATTGAATACCGGTGTAAAATTTCAACAATGATTTCTGATTGACAGAGAGTGTAAAAATTGTGCATAGAATTTAAACTCAAATATTATACCATTCACAGTAGGTTGTGCAGTCTTCATAGAAGAAACCCGACATTGAGTGCTCCTCCTCTTACAACAAACCAATTTACGAGCTCCATGGCCTCTGCCACACCCTTTAGAATTATTACTATTCACCTTTGCATAGTTCCTCACAGTGTACCTATCAAACGAAGCATTTGAAGAGCAGCCACAAGAGACCAAGTTTTTGCCAGCAAAATCAATGCCTTTGCCTGTGACAGACATCATTCTGACTACTTCTGAGCCAAGCCCAGAAGCGAGAAAACGCGGTTCCAATCGCAATTCACAAGACCCAGATGGAAAATGAGACCAATTTCACGTTAGGCAGCGAGGTGCAGCCATTGCAGGAAGAAAAGGAAGACAATGGAAAGGGAAAAAAAAAGGGGTCTTTCTGGGTCACAAGTTTGAAGTGGAAAGAAGGAACACACACACACGACGAGTTTAGAGTTAAGTGAGTGGATCCTAAGAGCCCACATGGGGACTACGTTTCTTATCAGTTGGAGAGTGTGAAATCTGTGACTCATGCTGGTTGCTTAGGACATTTGATTAAGAGGATAATAACTTGAAGACTAAACGGTGGATGGGTCAAATTGTCCTATGTCATTTAGTCACAGGCCAATTTCTTAGTATAAAACCCTGAATTTAAGAAAAGTTTTAGACTTCACAAAAAAAAAAAAAAAGTTTTAGACTTTTACTATTTTTCTTTTTACAATAGTCATATTAATGGTCATTTGTTGGAAGGAAAGAAAAAGTTGAAATTTGAATTGGAAGGAAAGAAAAATTTATTTTGTTTTTTTAGAAGTTATTTTTTTTTTCATTTTCTCTTCAGCCAAACAAAAAATATTTAATCTATTACCTGTAAATACTAGTTATTTATTCTAATACATTTTTTTTTAGTCTGAGGTTCCCAATTTACATGATAATTATCTTTACAATTTAAGCATATGAACTGAGCTTGATTCCAAAACAAAAGTTATTTATTTATTCTAAAAAAGTATTATTAATTAAAATTTGTGCAAACGAGTGAAATTTAATAAATGAAAAATGAGACTCATAAAATTTTATAATTTTTTTATAAAATTTAGTTAATAAAATTTGTGTTCAAAGAATTATGTATTTTTAAAGAGAAGAATTATGTGAAAAATACTTTTTTATAAAAATAAAAAAGGTTAAAAATACGTTATTTACCACTTCTCATGAAGTTAGTACCCAGAATGCTTATTCTTGCATGATTTTTAAATATGCATTTGATTGTTGTTTAATTAAATTTCAAATACGCCAAGAGTATGGATTAGTAATTATTGATTTTTTTATCTTGATTATAAATATATTCTACTGGCGATAATTTATGTTTGAACCAAATAGAACTACTTTGGATCACTATGCTCTCCCTCCAATATTGATTGTTTTAACTTCATTCTTGAATAAGGGTACAAGGAACAATTGTCATGAGAGTTTGAAGAACTTTATCATCTTTAAAATTAAAACAACAAATTGAAATAAAATGGGACATCATAATTAATTTTATCAAAGAAATATATATTTATTAATTGAGTTGAATTTTCATGATTAGTATTAGTACAAACATATTTTTAACTCTTAAAAAATTAAAAGTCATTTTTTAGTGCAATTAAAAATCATCTTAAATACATTTTTTTAAGTTATTATTATTAGAGTCAACAATTTTATTATATAGATAATGTATGATAAAGGAACCACAAGTATTTTTTATATGTGATAATCATATTCAATCTAAATATGATCATTGTCAATAATGAAATTATTCTATTGATTATTTAATATCATTGCATATCCAACATTTGAACTTGAGAATATTGGATAAGATAAAACCACACATTAGTATTTTTAATTTTTTTTCCATACAATCATATATTAGTTGATCAACATATTTAACATGATAATATAAAAATGACAAAAAAATTTCTTCGAATATTTTATGCAATTATATATTTAATATTTAAATTTAAAATCTCTAATTAAACTGAAATAACTCCAATCAATTAATCTACACATTAATGGTTTCCTAACAATTTTATTAACCATTGTTATAAGAATACTCAGTAATGGTTAAGAAATTCTGGTGAATAACGATTAAGAAATTAAAGTTGAAAGATTTTATTGAAAAGTATAACATTATTAATCAGTCTTCTGCGGTTCTGCCCAAATTTTCAATAAAAAAAACATTTATATATTGATTTGTTAACTATTATCCCCAAAACACATTCTTATTAAAATTAATTTTATTTATTTATTATTAATTTTTAATTAATAAAATTTTATGGTACAGATATTTTTGGATTTGTTCGATAAAAAAAAAACACTTTTTAAGGAAAGTTGTTTTGAAGACGCATCTCTATCATTAATTAGTGTACATAGAAAATTGCTTGTTGGATTTGCTCAAACAACAGCCAGAGAAAAACATCGACATAAGAATTTAAAGTACCCATGAAAAAACGACCGAATTTGAGTTTGAGGATTCAGCCACGTTAACATTTCTTTTAAACGACGTGATATTATTCAAGAATATGCTGTGTCCAAATTCAAATATCGCGTTTGTGTGGCAATAAGTATTACAGCCAATGCACAAGGGTTCTATGGAAATGACGTATGAGAGATTTTTGTCTATATGTGTCAAACTAGTCTCACTTGTTACAGGAAGTACATTAGAACAGAATTGGACAAAAGTTGAACTGGAATTGCAGTTACATTTGTAACTAACCATCTCAACAAAAATCTGAAACTGAATACTGAATAGTGAAGAGATAGTTAGAGCATGTATATTTTTTATTTTATAAAATGATTTTCATTATAGAAGACACATAAAATTCTGATAATAAAAAGAATTTAATAGTCATGTAAGGATAACTTTTCCATTTTCATCTAATCATAATTCATAGTTAATATAATTTTTAAAATAATTATCAATAAATTTATCATACATAATAATAATAGTAAGTTATGATTAAATGACAATATAAAATATTTTTATACCATCGATATAAAATTAGTTTATTCTAATAAAAAATAACTAACTAATACTAATTTGCAAGAGATAATGTAAAGATAGTTTTTGTTATGCAAGACACA
>PYAF01005996.1:117315-144081 GCA_007407185.1 Glycine tomentella
CGGGTTTAAAATAACCGTCTACGAATATGTGGTTTCGCTGGTTTCGACTACGGTTATATAAAAACCGTCGTGAAATAATTGGTTTTTAGTTAAAAGGATTCATATTATTTACAAAATTGCCACCGCGCCATATTCTAAGACGGTTTTCTGGGAACCGTCTTCGATACTGCGTCGTAAAAAACTGTTTTTTTAGTAGTGTCAGCATCTTATAAAACCCATTCAAAGATTCTTCAAATGGATTTTAAATGGAACAGTCGTTATAAAAAAATTCTTGTGAACATTAAATTGTTTTTGCTTACTCTTCCATAGCATTTTTGGAAGTATCGACTTATTTGCTTGAATTAGTCATTGTTTCTTGATCTTGATCACTAATGAGAGTATCCATTGTTGTCTTATCATTATTAGGAGTAGTCATTGCTAGCATGTGTGAAAGAAGCTAATAGAAATAATATGTAAAATGCAAAAAAAGAAATTAATTTTTGTGAATAACTTGTTCTTTGTATTTAATTATAATGTTCATCTGACATAAAAAATTATAAACGTGTGACATAAAAAATCGTTACTAAAAAATAATGGCCGTGAAGCTACGAAATAATTAACAAAAGTTGGAGTAAATCTCCATTATTTTTTTTGCTGGTATTAAATTAGTTTGATCATTTAATGAGAATAAAAACTTTGAAACATTATGTTAGTTTTAAATTATTTTTAAAAACTTGAATATGATTGGATGAATTGTCCTTTAATTATTATTAATGATAATATTAAGCAGTAATATTTTTTTTATATAGTTATTTTAAAATTAATATTTTAATATAGAAATTAAATAAAATATTCTTATTATATATGTCTACGTATATTTGTATAATTCATTTTTAAAATTGATTATAAGATCAACGAGAGTAAAAAAATCTATTTGTTTAAAAATGTTTCATACTCTTTTTACATTAAATTTTCGTTGAATAAAATCAATGGACTTGCATTGAATAAAATAAATGGTTGTTGTCAAAATAATTTAAACGAATCTAATAGTAATAAAATATTTAGGCATTGTTTTACAATTTTTTTTTACTACAACCAAATCAACGATCTCTGGAAATTTATAAGTTCAATCCAGTGACAATATTAAGTAGTACATTTTATTTATTATATATATTTTTTAAATTAACATCTTAGCATAGCAATTAAATAATAAATTATTATATATGCCTATATATATATTTGTATAATTAATTTTTAAAATTGATGATAAAATCAATGGGAGTAAAAATAAAATCAACGGAAGTAAAAAAATCTGTTTGTTTTAAAATGTTTAATACTTTTTTTAACAAAAAATTTCCCGTTGCATAAAATAATTGATTTCTTTTCTACAAAAAATTTTACAATAGTTAGATTAATGATTGTTATGAAATTAGAATTTCGATCCAACGACTAATAAATATTAAAGTATAGTAGATATTTATTGAATCAAATCAATAATTGTTGTCTAATTAAAATTTTGATCCAATAGTTGACAAAGTTTCAAGCTTCCTTTATATATAGAACCAAATCAACGACTGTTGTCAAATTAGAATTTTGATCCAACAGTTGCACAAAGCTCTAAGCTTCCTTTACATATAGTACTAAATCATTTGTTATTGTCAAATTAGAATTTCGATCCAACGGTTGACAAAGCTTCAAGTTTATAGTACATAAATAAATTATAATAACCAAGGCTAAAAAAAAAAATCTGGTGCGATTAAAGTCAGATTCTTGGGTTTCCGACGCGATTAGCGTCAGTAGCGGTGCTAGTAGCGCAGGAGACACAGTAGAGGCCATTTTCTCTCTGGAATCTGGCAGGGTTAGCGCCAAATTGGCGCCGTTAGCGTGGGACGTGAGCTGAGTCACTTAAAAATGACGTTTCTCTCTCATTCTGGGCCAAAAACATAACCTTCTTCTTCTTCTCTACGTTTCTACCATTAATAAGCTTGGGAAACTTCATAATCCTTCATTCCTTGACCAAAACCTTTAGCACTCAACATGAAAGTTGAAGGAAATCATCCAATGAACTAGATTCCAACCTCAATTTCCCTTGAAAACCATCAAACGGAGATATCATTTTCTCTAGGAAACTTCACAAAGTTTGAGTTTGGAGGGAAAAGAATGCATCTTAAGGACATTCAAGCTTGGAGAAGTTGTCCTCTAGCCTTTCTTGTCGTTTTAGAGGTAAGAAACACAACTTTTACCGATTATTTGAGAATTTGTTCTTGAGATGAATAGTGACCCATTTGAGTTAGAGCTGAAATTAGGCTTGAGTCCTTTGGAAAAATATGTTTAGGAGGTTGTTGTGATAAAGGTTTAGCCTTGAAATATAACTTTTATGGATTTTGGAAATTGGGTTATGAGGAATGTATGTGTAGGAAGAATGTTGGCTGGATTGATGATATTATGATGTGTATGAGCCTTAGTGCCTTCACAAGATGTGTTTAGGAGATTATATAAACGGTGAAAATGTGTTGAAGTAATCATTTTAACCATCTTGTTAATCATTGAAATGTGGCATGGATAGAGTATTGAACTCTTTGAATTGGGTTATACAAAGTCTTGGGGAGACTCTAGAGCCTTGGTTAAGTCGAGATAGATCCTTCTGGGGGTCTGTAGATCACTAATTATGTGACTAGCCCTTATCACTTGGGAATAGAGGAAAAGAGGTTTATATGGAAAATAATAGCGTTTCTTTTTCTTCTAACGGTTGAGAATCGTTATTGATTGTTCGTATACCTTTATGTAGGGTGTGACACAGAGGTTATTGGTGGCTGTGACCACGAGGTCGGGAGAGCCAATGTAACACTAAGAGCAGGTAAGCTCTTTGTTTTTGGGAGTGTTTCCTATTGTCTGTGTTCCACCATACTCCAAGGGAGTGATGGTTATTGTATGTCATGTGTATTGAAATTGTGTTACCGCTTTTATTGAGGACATGTATATGATATACACTTTGATGGTATGTTATGTGATTGATGAGATTCACTGGCCAGTAGAATATATTACTTATGGACTTCCTTTGGAAATGTGCCCTTAAGTGGATGATCTTCCCTCAGAAGTGACATATATGTCCGAGTAAGTCCCGAGAGAATGTGCCCTTCAGTGGATGATCTTTCTCAGGCATTGACATAAAGTCCCGAGGGAATGAGCCCTTCAGTGGATGATCTTCCTCAGGCAATGTGCACAGAGTCCTGAGAGAATGTGCCCTTAAGTGGATGATTTTTCTCAAGCAATGATGCGGAAAGTCCTGAGAGAATGTGTCCTTCAGTGAATGATCTTTCTCAGGCAATGTTATATGTGTATATATTTGTTATATCTATGTTGCATTCCTGATGTTGGTAGCGCCCAACGGAATGACACCTGTGTTGTGATATATATGTGATATGATTTGTGAGAGCCATGATGGTTGGATTGTGTGTCATGCCAATTTTAATACTATATGTCATGGAAGTGAACTAGGGGGAGGAGAGGCCTCCAAGAATCCTGAGTTTACTGAGATTGTATCTCACCCCGTGTGGGGATTATATTTTTGCAGGTGATGCTCAGCGAGTGGATGGTGGATCCCAGGGCAAGATGCCCGAATAGGGATTTGGTTCTGTGTGAACCTTAGGCATATATTTTGAGAGCATGTTGGCTCATTTCTTTTATTATGCCTGTATTTGTACCCTGAGGGGAGGATGCACAATGAGTGTGCTTTTTTGTATATGTTGTATAACTGAGAGATACTGATGTATGTTGAGAGGACATGATATATGATACCTTCTTATTTTGTACAACCATTTTTGAGATATATGTATATGGCTTATGTGGTCCTCTGGTTGTATGATGTGTGTAATTTCCATACATAATGTAAAGATGTTGTTGTTGATGACGTCATTTTGTTTATTGCTTCCGAATTGATTAGTTTTAATTAATTGTTGCGCTTAACGATCATAATTGAATGTAAAAAACCGGATGCATACGGGGCTTTACATAAATAAATATAGATAGATAGATGCATATAAATTAGAATTTCGATCCAACAACTGACAAATGTTAAAATATGGTAAATATTTATTGAATCATATCAACAGCTGTGTCAAATTAGAATTTTGATCTAACGGTTGACAAAGTTTCAAGCTTACACATATTACCAAATTAACAGCTATTGTCAATTTACAATTTCAATCCAACGGTTGACAAAACTTCAAGCTTCCTTTACATATAGTACCATATAATGCTTGTTGTCAAATCAAAATTTCGACCAAACAGTTGATAAAGCTTCAAGCTTCTTTTACGTATAGTATATAGATTAATAGTTAATTAATAAATGCATGAATTCAAATATTCATTAACAATACAATTAAAAACCATTATATTTCTCCAAATATCTAATAGTAAACGTGTATTTAAAACTCAATTTTTATTAAATGTCCTATTAACTAATACTATCTTTGGTCTTATATATAAGAATGGTCTTAGGAGAGCGTAAAAAAAGAATGTATATGCAAATTTATGCATCATATATAGGAAAGTAAAGTCATGGAGAATGCAAATTTATGTATCCCAATAAAAAAATTTCTCCTTTTAGTTCATTACCTAATGTCCTTATAGCATTTGCCATATAAAAACATAGGACAAATCATCAAAACCAAAGAAAATGGTGGTCGCATTTTATATCATCATAAATTCAAATTTTATTCCAAAAATGTCTTAAGTTTATATGTTGTAAATGATGGTCATATTTAATGTCAGTATTCATAATCCAATGAATAAATGTCTAGTAAATAGAATTAACAATAAACTAAGGGTATAAAGAGAAATTTAACCTAAATAAGTTTGAAAACTAGGCATTGTTTCTTATAATTAGGATCAAAGAAAAAAAATAATTTATTGCTTATATATATGACTAGAAGTAGTATTATCTTAGAACTAAATTATAAGGAAAAAAAACTCTATTACACCATCAAGAAAATTAGTTATCATTATTTAATTTTGATAATCTCAATAGAAAAGTTAATTCATTTTCTAAAATCACTACAAGAAAATTGACCTATTCCTACGGTAAAAATTGCCACTATAAGCAAAAAATATGTAGATAAATGTAGATAAATGTGTATTAGCCTTTGTCCAACAGACATTTTTTCCGTCAACTTTGAGGAGATATATAATAATAGTTAATAATATGTCTTTATAAGTTATATCTATGAATATATTTTTTACCTACAGTCAAATTTGATTGTCAATAAAAGTGGTATCTACAATTTAAAATATGCCTAAGCAAAAGTCATTAACCTATACCTATAAATTTTAATTGTAGGTAAAAGCCAATCACTTGTACCTATTGCCTCTAACTGTATGTAAAAGTTATATAATTATAATAAAATTTTCTTGAACTTTTAATTTTTAGACAATACTGAAAATAAAATATTTTTAAATAATATTTTATTAGTTAGCTTTCATCGGCAAGATAATTTTCTAGACCCTAAGGCATTCAATTTACAGCTTATTCAAACACTTAGGGAAATTATGGCCTACTAGGAAGCTACAATATCATAATACAGTCATGACTCATGAATTCATTGTTTTAAGCTTCATTGACAAAACTGTGACATCCAATAAAAGTACAATCCTCAAAACCAATAAACATAATTAAGTTTAAGAAAGAATATAATTCTAAATAATAACTAAGATTATCATTGCCAAAGAAAGTTTGTTTCCAATGAAAGCATAACTAAAAGAGGTAGTGAAAGATGATACTCAATGGCATAAATATCAACATAGACTGAAGTAGCATCCTTAAGTTCAGATCTTAGTTTCTGACTTGAATGAATCAGCGCTTCATAAAATAATCTGGCTGTAGAGTTATAACTAGAAAAACATCCCAATGAATCTAGATCCTTTTTCTGAGCCAGTGCAAGTACACAGCCCAACAGCCCTGTATTGTGAACCCAAAATTTTTTGACACCTTAATTATATAAACTCTGCATACAGATGGAGAAGACAAACATCACACTCTAAGAAGAAATAAAAAAAAAATCAATGAAATAATAATAAGATCAATGTACATTACCCCGTAAATAAAATAAATATACTTTTCAAAATATTCTAACTCAAGTAAAAATTAATATTTAAATGACCCCTACCCCCATCCCTCCCAAAAAACAAAAGTCTCTAATTGAACAGTTTCATGATATTTTGGAAAGGAGCTAGATTGAAAATCATACCGCCAAATCCTCTCCAGCATTCTTTGCTTCAATCATAGGCACTTGCATACTTTATCAGGATTGCACTATTGAAACTGTAACATTAAAAAAAAAAAACAAAAAAGAGAAGACAGCATAGTGAATTTGAATACAAGAGATGGAGATGAATAAGAGTAACAACTAAAGTTATAGTGCTTACTGCGATAGCGGCAGCTTCAGCAATTAAATACATATAGTTCTCCATCTTTTTCAAGCTGCAAAACAGGGAAAAGGTCAAAATGCAACAACATGATCCATGTTCTTGGGCAAAGTATAATATACTTTGACAAGAGTAAAGGAACAGATCATACATCATCTGCATTAATAGATGCTTTCAGTTCCTTTCCATTGGTTACAAGTTTGTTCTCAATGAGTTGATTAGTTTCTTTGTAATACTGCTTTACATTCAGCCTGCTGAATCTCCAATCTGCATGTGAAACAGGGAACTCACTCAACTCAACTCAAAATTTGACTGAAAATGAGACAAGGAAGAAAACATTAATTCACAATTTTGCTTAGTATGAGTAAAAACAAGATGTTTTATCTGGCAACATATGGCTCAAAACAAATGACATAATAGGTGAAGAATACCCAAACATCCACTTCTACAAAATTAATGGGGATTTTTAGGATCCATGCAGGAAGAGCATATACTTATGAAGGGAAGAAGAGACAATCCCTTTTGCCTGTAGAAAACAGGGAGCCTTGAAACCACCATGGAAAATTCAGCCAATTGATTGAACAAAGTCACAACAACACCATATATGCTTTAGTCACTGAATTTCTATGCATTTCAGTTCTTAACCTACTTAGCAAAAGCTGGATGGTGTAGACAATATTCTCTGGATATGCAAGCTTTTAACAGCGCTCCCATTTTCCCACTTCATATTTTTTGGATGTCAATGCAGCTGGGAGGCTCTTAGACTTGTCTAATTCAGTTAGCAAGTTCTTCACCAAGGTTTCTCCTAACATGAAACAACACAATTTTCATGGTAAAGATTGCTAAAACATATAAAACTCACTTTTACCAGTGTAGACAAACTATTCACAGAGAATAAACATAAGAACACTTAAAAATCGCTAAAACTTATTTTATTAAAATAAATACTTACTTCAATAAATAAGTTTAAACAAATTTATCTTTATTTTTAAATTATTTTTTAAAGTTTAAACAAGGTTATCCTTAGTTAAATACATCCATTATGTTAGTGACATACTTACATCCAATGAATCAAATAGTAAACGGTTGAAATGGGAAAAACAACAGCCTATATTTGAGGTAACTCATACATCCAGACCATGTACATGTTGCACCGTCACCGCTGCAATTTCCCCTTTCTTTATGTTCAACTCTGCTCTGCGAAGCAGTTACCTGCCCTGCATAAAATATTTAAATTCAAAGATAATAAAATGTTTACAATAACGGTTAGATAAATTAAAATTGTAAAATACTAAAAGAATTTGATTTTATTCTTATAAGTTGTATATAGAAATTACTATGTAACGTAATATGAAAATAACAAATATAACAAATAAGTTAATAAAAAATGGTGAAATGAAAGTCTCAATCCAAAATTATTATATAAAAATAAGAGTTAAATATATCTTTAATTCTTTCAAATATGATAATATTCATTTTTTCTCTGAAAAATAATTTGCATTCCTCAGGTTTTAGAGCTGGTTCTTGCCCTTCGGTTAAAAATGTTTCTTTTGTATCTTTTATTTTACAAATAAGTGACTAAAAGAGTTCATTTATTTCTTTATTTTTTTCTCTAAAAAAACAGTTCATTTGTTTTTTTGTCACAAAGAAGTGACTACAAAGAGTTCATTTATTTTGAGAAATTAAAAATAGTTATTACCTTACTTTTAAGAAATATATTTTGTGCATATTTGTTTTGTAATTGAAATTATTGTAATATGTAAGTGTATTATAGTATAGATCCAACAGATAAAAACTGAAATGAAAACAAAGATAAAGATTCTAAATTTCTGTTTGTTTGATGAAATTATTTTTATTTGAAAATTTCTGGGATGTGATAAAATTACAAGTTACAGGAGCAGAGAATAAAAAGAAAGATGAAGGCATTGCATGTGACTAACTAACCATGCCAGAATCACTAGGGTTTTCCGCATAGATGAGATACAGAGGAGGAAGGAGACTCAAATCCGTTGGTGCATAAACTCCAAGGCCCAGCTCATCCATGTTTTTCTTGCTGAAGTCCTATGAAATGAAAGCAGAGCAAGTGAGCCAGCAACATTATTTATTTATTGACATTCATTTAGTACTAAAACATTAAGAAATGAAAAGTTTCAACTTTCAATGGAAATAAAACAAAACAAAATCGGGAATGGTGAACATCGTTGATTGGTGGGTGAAAATGAATGAGAAACAAAACAAAAAGAAATGTAGCAACCATGTAAACCGTGGCCACCGTAAACCTGTACGACCCGATCCTGAAGACCCGCAACAATTTCGAGTTCTTTCTCCACAGCGAGGATGAGGTTAGGCCTCACCTCCACGTTCACCAAATGCCTCACTTTGTAGAAATCCAGCAAACAATTCAAGGCAGCATACATAATACCGCAAGAATGGTGTTTGATAGTTTCATGATACAAGCAAAGTTGAGTTTTCTTCCCGAGCATTTAAGAAAGAAGCAAAATTGATCTTCTTTTCCATCTAAGATTTCTAAGAAATTGAACTCTACCAAATCACAACTTACAATCAAAGTCATTATTAGCAAAGGAGCATAGCTCAACGGGTATCCACAATGCTCAACTTGATGCCAAACTAAAAGTACAATGCTGACTAAACAACAAAAAGTTTATTAGTGTTTTAAATAGTCAGGGGAAATTGACAAATGCTTAGATGACAAATCAAGCATCTCAATCATTTTTTTGTCTTTAATTAAATGTTTCCATATTCTTTTTAAAAAAAAAAACTAACTTCAGCTTCATGCTTTTTTTATTCACCTACTTATCCCCAAAGCTTAATGACACCACTTAATCATTTCTTTGTACAAGTAATTACCTTCTCAAACTCGTTCTTTGACACCAGCAAACACAAATAAACCACCTAATAAATGGAAACAGTGTGCGCAATAGTAGTAAATAGTTTGAAAGCAAATATCATAAAAAAAACCTCCTATGTCTTTTCTCCTTACGCTACTAATTGCCATTGGAGCACATTTTAATTTATATATTCAAACACTTACAAGGAAACCTTCTCTGCTTCTTTGTGAAGTTATCCAGATTTTCATGGTGTGAGAACTAGAGCTATCTTATACTAGTACATGGCTTTTTTAAAAGGCAAATGCTAAAGGCACAACATATGGAATCAAAAGTCACAATTGATCACAAATTACCTCAGACCTGTGACTGCCACATACATGATTGAGGTTAAGGTGTTCTCTCCTAGGAAGATGTAGAAAGCCCTGATTTCCAATGATGCAAAGATTGAAAATTAAGAAGTCATCAATTTAGGGAGTTGGAATTTAGCCACACATAATCTGGACATCAAGAATATCCTTACTTCATGCAATACTGATTACCATCAACTCTTTTGAAATTTAAAATTTCACTTAGTTAGCTCCATACTTATTAATAGCAGTGCTATTGTCTGCTTTCCAAGGGTAGCAGTGCGGTGCGGCGGCCAGCAGCCACAGACCGCATCGCGACAGTGAGACTAAGAGTAGTGCCAATAGCGGCCACTATAACAACTGGGTTGCGGCTGAAAAGTGTTGCTACAGGAATTTGAGAAAACGTAATACATCGAGGAAGACGAAAGGATAAAGAAGAAGAAAGGTTGAGGGTAAAATTGTAAAAGGACTATTTTATTCTGAAATCTCTTTTATTTTAACTTTTAAGAGAGGTAAAAGTTTAAGTAACAATAACTTTTAAGAGGTAAAACCATAAAATTTTAAATCTCTTTGATTTTAAAAGAGATAAAACAGTAAAAGTAAAAGTTTACCTTTTTTTAAGCAAAAAAATCCAAACATCTATTTATTTAGGTAATCGGAATACTACTAAGAGAATCCAAATGTCTTATATAAATCCTCATCACCCAATATTTTCAAAATTCATCCTCAATCCTAATCGTCCTATACTTTCAAAAACTCTCATCTCCTCCTCTTCCAAAGCATTCAACTTTGGGGGATTATGTTTGTGAAGTTTATATATATAATTCAAATTTAAGAATATATTCACTTATATACTTCGCTGTAGCGGTGTAGTGCTACCCGCTATAGCGCTATAACATTTTTTAGGGGTGGCCGCTATGCGCCACTATCCGAGATTAATAAGTATGGTTAGCTCTAGCTTTAAGAAAATAGTACTTCCATTGAAATGTACTTCCATTGTCATTCACAAATAGGCAAAGAAAACAGTAAGATATGAGGGGATTAAATGAAAAAATACTCAACTAATTATCAATTAACGAATATATGAGAAAATAATCAACTAAAACCAAATTGAAGAAATTATATTCATGGAATCAGGAGGGGTAGAAAATAACCATACCTCTTCCAGTTATAGGAGATTGGTTTCCAATTTAGGTATGCTTAACTAATATGTGAACCTAAATGACAATGACAATGACAATATAATCAATTTTCAATCCATTTCAGAAGCAAGGGGTAATTTATAACAAAATGAAATAAGTTTCTTTTAAATAGCAGATAAGTTAAACCAATGGAAATAGTTCAAAGCATAATGCAATACTGAATTGCATTCCCTGTGATAAATTATCTATGATACCAAATTATGAGTGATAAACCTAACATTTCTTGGTTTGTTCATCAAAGTTGTATTTGATGCTACTTATAATATGAAACAAAGATAATGTTTACATTAGAGATAAAGAAGCATGAAATCAAATGAATTACCTCATTGGTGCAACAATACTAGAAACCTCAATTTAGAAAGCACAAACATATATTCGAGAGATAAACCTAACATAATAAGTAACACAAACTATAACAACCAAAATGATGACCTAACATATATACTAAGCATGTTATTTAAGTAATTTATATTTAATTCTTTTTAAATAAAGTTTAATTTAAACTTTACATCCCAAACACCTTCCGAGTGGCGGTCTCAAACTTAGACCTCGCCACCGGAATAGACCTAATCTTCTCGGGCTCAAAGTTGACTAGGACCTTGATCCTAGGGTTTGCCAGCTCCACGGCGCCCACCGGTCCTGCCCCTTCGAGCACGCTTCGCTTGAGGCTTGACGACAGCTTGGCTCCTAGTTGCCTGTTGGCGAGTAACTCTCCGGGTTGGAGCCTCAACGGCGGCTCCACTGGCACCAGCCTCGCCTTCTCCATCCTCATCTGCAGGGGGGACATCATCAGTAGCTTCACCACCTGCTGCTGCTTCCAAGTAGTTTCGAAAAACACGATACTGCCGGTCATCATTCAGCTCCCTCAGCTGAAGCAGCTTCTCATTACAATAGGTGAAGAGGAGAGGCCTGTGCATGGCAACATTGGCATAAGCGTTGCGATCCTCATTGCGCACCAACTGCCCGTACATCTTGACGGCTTCCTCAAAACCATCATCAGACATAGGCAAGGGTGCCAACCCCTCAGCTTCAGCAAACTGAACATATTTCTCCCAAGCCCGGGCAGTGACTTCGTTAGTCGCAGGTTCCTGATAGTGACTCGCAGGCATGTAGTGATTAGCGACATCACGCAGGTACGCCTTAGAGGCATCCTGCGCCGCACGGATCTGACGCCTCAAATCTTCAACCTCCTCCTCGACCTGGACCCTCTCACGCTTGACCTCCATAGTGTAATTTGAATACTGAGCTTCAAAGATGTCACCAAGAGCACCATGAGCAGCTGTCTCGCCAGGCCCCGCACGCTTAGCAACACGCTGGCGGATGGAGAAGTCAACCTGTGCTGTGCGACCCTCCTCAGACTTAATCCACTGGCAGAAACTAACAAAGTCTTGCAGATTGAGGATATTGACACGAGTAATGACACCAGCCCGTGCTGCACCAGTAAGCATCGCGGAGGTAGTGTCAGCGTCCTTCAAGTTTGTGAAACTGCGAGCAAGCTTCTCAAAGTCAGGCACTCTAAACCTGGCAGCAGTAACATCAGCCAGAGTCCAGCCAGTGTGGTTGATCATGAACTCATCGAGCTTATCACGGATAGCAATGACGAATTCAGGTACTCTAAATGTGTTAATTTTCTAAATGGATTAAGGCCAGAAATTAAGCAAGTAGTGAACTATCAAGGGGTTCGTCAATTTCCTCAATTAGTAAACATGTGTAGAATTTATGACGAGGATTCCCGAGCTAGGGTCTCTCGTTACAAGAATATGGGGCCTATCAAGAAAAGGATGAGATACCGTCCAAATCAAGAAAAGCCATATCAAAAACATCATCCGAATAATCCAAATTTTAGAGCTCCAGTTAATCAAGCCTCTTCATCTGTACCTATAAGATGTTTCAGATGTGGACAACTTGGACACTTTGCTTCCATATGTACGAGTTTTCCATGCTCAATATGCAATAAGAAAGGACATCATCCGAGGAATTGTCCAATAAATAGCAAAAAGAAAGAGGAAGGAAATGAAAGTCATCCCCCAGAGAAGCCAAAAGTCACAGGAAGAGTATTTACTCTTAATGGAATTGAGATTTCTCAATCTGAGAATTTAATCTAAGGTAAGTGTTTCATAAGTAAAAGTCCTTTAGATGTATTATTTAATTCAGGAGTTACTCATTTAAAACTTTCTGTATCCCCTTTAATTATCAATTTCACAGTACATTTGTTTTAAGAAAATTTAAAAAGGTCAATATAGTAGATTTGAGTAGAAAATTTTGGAGGATATTTACATTGATGAATCTGTTAAAAAGATTTGAGGATCTTAGTGAGCATAAAGATTCTATAGATTCTCAATGAATCTTTGAGAGAAATGAAACGAAAAAGAGTTATTTGATATTTTGAAATCAAACAAATTTCGAGGACGAAATTTCTTTAAGGGGGGAGAATTGTAACACCCCAAGATTTTGAAATCACCATCAATTACTAGGGTAAAATATTAATTAGAGGTAATACAGAAGGATCTAGGGAAAATGATGAAAATGCCCCTGGATATTTTATAAATGACCAAAATGCCCCTGGATAACTTCAGAAATGAGGATTATGTTCCTAGGATGGAAAATGACAATTATACCCCTAGACATTTTTGAAAATGACCAATATATCCTAGAAATTTTGATAAGATATTTCTAAGAGAAATTACATAAATGTCCTTGAACAAATTGGATAATTACCATTACGCCCTGAGGGTGGTAAATGACTAAAATGCCCTTTAGGTCAAAAATGACCAGATGACTTTAGAAAATTGTAGGAACCTGAGTATGGATAGAATACCTTTGGACAACAAATTATCAACATGGTTGGTGGCAAAGAACCATAAACAGTAATTTCTACGAATTTTGAAAGATAGGTTAAAAAGAGTTTAATATAGACTAATTCAGGTATCAGAAAAATTATAAGAAAAAGATGAACATAATCTATGGAGTTTTCTCTTAATTATGAGAAGGATAAGTGTTCTAAATAAATTAGTTTAGTAATTTTAATAATTCAAAGCAAAATAGACCAATAAGAATTCAAGTAAAGTTATTACATGTAATTGAAGGAAAAATTGGTTGATTAGAATTCCTAATACAAGCTTTGACAGTATGATGCAAGATCAATGGAGAAAAGCTCTAAGAAACTTCAAGAATGGACACATGGATGTTTAAGAGGTTTAGGAACTTGCTATTGGTCCAAATGGAAAGCTAGTTATAAATGCTTAAAAGATATTTGAAGCAAATTTTATTTTGTTTCCTTGGGCAGAAAACGTAGACATTTATAAACCTTATTTCAAAGATCCCAACGGTCAAAAGCTAGATATTTAATTTAGGAGTATACCATTAAAATTTTAAGAAGATCCAACGGTTAATAAATCCAGAACCACTATTTTACTAATACGGGTTTTGGGAAAAAAAATCAAGAATGAAGGAAAAGCACAAAGTATCTTTAACATCTAGCTATACCACGAAAATTACTCTCCAAGCTGAGCAAATCCACGTACAAACAAGCAAGTAGTAAGGAGAAGTGTAGAAGAATCAAGAATTAATCCACATGTAAGGTTGAAAATAAATAGCCAATAGGAAGAAAGTGAGTGGAAAATAGTTATAATGATTTAGAGATATTTTAAATATCTCTTAAAGCTCTAGCATTCCATGTAAACTGAAGTAACAACCAGCATTCCACGTAAAAGAGTGCTCTCCAAGGAAGAAGAATCAAGAAATTAGCCACTTGGAAGCTTAGGAATAGCTAGCCAATGAAATTAAAACAAGTATAAAGCAAGGCAATTATGAACCTTGGAGATATTTCTACTTAAAGCCAATTCATTTAGCCTATAAAAGGAGGAGGAAAACCGAAAATTGGGACAGCCCAAGGGAGTTCAGCCGTGCAAGTTTCACTTCAAAAAGCCTTCCCTTTTATTTCTTTATAAATCACCTTTTACATAGAACAAAAACCAAAGCCTTCCACCTTTAATCTCTCACGTGAGGGCCAAGGGATCCTAGGAGCAAAGCTATTCAATTTTTAAGGAGAAATATAAGGTATGGGGGGTTTATGATGAACCTATTTTGATTATTAACCCTTGCTTGATTTCAAGATGCTTTGTATCCTAAGTGTTTGGTTAAATTTCTCAAAGACTTAAGAATGACTAGATACATGATTAAGTGATTAAATAACTTGAATCTAATTGAGTAGAGGTAGTATGGCTAACTTTAAGGAAAATAGTTGTTAAAATGGATTAATAGAATATGTTACTATAACTTGGTTGTTGGCCGAAATTTCCTATGTGTTCCTAAGGATATATATTTATTTGGATGCTAGGAATTAGTTGAAATATGTTTATTTATTCTCAAGGTTATGTTAAACTAAATAAAGATTGATGTTTAAGTAGCTTTACTTAAAGTATTTCATGTTTTCAAGCTTGCGCACAAGGTGTTTGATAATTGATGAAATATGTTAAGAATTGTTGGGTTAAATCTTAATTTTAAGATTAAATTACATTAGCAAAAGTTATGAATGATTTCATGTGTTATTAATTGAATAAAGATTAATATGTTGCTTGGTGGTATTATAATTTTGATGATGAGGAATAAGTTAAGAGGTGTCGTATGTTGATGATGAAATGTGGGAATCCTTGTGTTGTGATTATTGATGGATTCCAAAAGTTGTATTGAATGATGGCTATATGCTTAGATTGTTGAAAAACTTTATGTGATGATGGAAATAAGCTTTATGTGTTGTTCTAAAAAGCATATGCCATAAGTTGTAAAGATGTTTAAAGACTTGATAAAATGAATCATTCATGCATTTCATACGCATATGCCTGGCGGAGGTTAATCCGTGGAGTTATGCCTGACGGGGGTTAATCCGTGAAATTGTTTGTCAGATAGCTAAACCGAGTCCATGCGTTCAGAGGAGTTGAACTGGGGGGTAGTGTGTTTCAGGGAGGACCACACCACCATGATGATCACATAGGTGAAGGTGACATTCCTACGCGCCCCTGCCCTACCCCGACTGAATGGATAGGTGTGCCACTGGGATGGGGCTATCTTGACTGTGGCCATTGTTGATGATTTAATAACCTGAGATCTCAATCATGCATCATATAAAAAGATGAACATGCATCTTATACATCACACAGTTGGATATATGTATGATGATCTTATTCTGTATAAGTTATGTGGTCTTTTTATGATTAAGACTTTATCTATATGTGTATATACATATATATATAATATTCAAACTATGTTTGTCATAAACTTACCCGATTTGTGTCTGTGGTTGACACCTGTGATGATCCCAATTCATTTGGGTGAGCAGAGGAACAGGAAAGCATGAGCTGTAGATGAAGGTTGTTGAAGAAGTTTTGATGAACTGTTTGCTGTAATTTGTAATTTCATATGACATGTAATTTGTAATAGACAGTCTGTGTATTATTTTGATAACAGACTTTGGACTGTATTCTTATTATAAATGAACCGTGGTAAGGAAAATCATTTACGCTACTTACGAATCATACAAATTAGCAAGCAAAGTGAAAAGAATTTTCGTGAAAAATTTATAACCAAGAGCATTATAACATAAAGTGAACACGAATTTCATCTAAGATTAATCAAGCACGAAAGAGTCAAGAGAGATGTTACAGACATCAGCCAGATCAGCTTGAGAACGGCAGCCAAACAAAGGAACATCACCAGCAGCACCACCACTTGAACCTGTAGCCATGATAGAGACTTTAAACGGATAACCTGCACAGTAAACAAAGTTAGAAAGACAGGTAGAGAGCGAGGGCACAGCACGATCTCGGGAGATCCAACTGCTATAGATTGGTTGAGCCAATTACGTTGATCGAGAGTGATCTTTGTTTTTCTAATGAACTTGTGAGTGTGATAAAATATTAGTGAAGCGATGGGAGTAGCCAAAGGACGGAGAGAGGGTCCAAATTTGAATGAAGACAAAAACACGCTCTGAATTCTTCTTCTTTCTTTTAATTTAAATAAAATTAATTAACCGATTTAAATCAAACAAACCATGGGATATTGGGAGTGTTGTCCTGCGTGCTAATCGAAAACATAATTGATTCATTATTAATTTAATTAAAATAAAATAACTAACATTAAAAAAATACAATGTATTAAATTATATGATACAAATTTGAGTTTTATTATAAAACCTTCTCCCAGAGTTATCAACGTTTTAAAAATTAGACTAGTTATTAATAATTTTGTTAAGGTACTTAATTATAGTTTATTGCTTTAATTTCTCAACAAAAATAGTTTATTACTATAATGATAATTAAATTATCATATAATTATATATATAATTATATTTATTTATTTAATATCATATAATATATTAAATAATGAATATAAAAATCACGTTATCTATCTTTAAATAGTAGCAACATTTGCAGAGTTAAAAAGTGTTAGACTTTTAGTGATTCCATCTGTTAAGTAAGATCTTAGTATAAATTTCATCAATGAAACAAAAATCTGATTGAAAAAGTTATTAAAAATTATTAATCAAATTTTCGACATATATAACTAATCTACAAGAAAAAAAAGAAGTTAATTTTGTTTAATTTTAATTTTGGAGTGTCTTTGTGTGTCTACGAGGTCACTCTAGTAACTTCAGTCTTACGTTTTCCCTTTTCTTGGATTAAATTTCAATTAATTGTTTTTATATAACTATAATTCATTCTAAACAAATATTTTTAAACATACAAATTATAGTTTAAATTTATAATAGATTTAATTATAAGGATTTTACCTAAATGAAATATTTATAGATAGAAATCTTTGAGTTTTATTTACATCATGTAATTGTAGGTATAAGTAGTTTAAGATCTCTGTACTTATATATATATGTCTATAGGTAGAAATCTTTTAGAATTTTACCTACAATGAACAATTGTAGACATAAGATTTTTGGAGTCTTACCTACACCAAATATTTATAAGTATTTACTTACCATAAAATGTATTTTTAGGTAAAAATATTTGTAAGTATAAATCTTTTTTTTATGATAAATATCCTCTATATTAATTACATAAGACAAAAAACTAGAAGATTGTTGGAAATAAAACTTCAATTAAATTAAGGTTACTTTTTAGATACTATCATTAAATAGGAGAATTAGTTATTATGATTTTTTTTTCACGAGTTCATATAAATACAGCTGGCAAAATGGATATACGACGAAAATCATGGTTATAAAGTCGAATGAGATATTCTGTCAAAATAAGAAAAAAAAAGTGGAATGAGATGTAGATTGTATATTAATAAACTGTTATTTTTATCCTGTAAATATATTTTTAACAAAATATTGCTTTTGTTCTCTAAATATTACTCTCCCTTGAGTAATTTCACAATAGTAAAATGATATAAGTAATCGCTAAATATTTAGCATGATTTGATTTCTAATATTTTATGGATTACTCGTATAATTATTTTATCTTAAAGCATTGTTTTTTCATATTTGCATTGTTTAGAAAGGGAAAAATACTTCCACATGAAATTGATGGTTCGGTCGATTATAAATAGTACTAGTAACTGCGGTTCGTGCATAATTAGTATTCATTCCTTTCATTACAACAAACTGGATTTGTACAATCTTTCTGCCTTTCACCGCATATAGCATTCCCTTAAAAAAATTAGGTAATTTAAATTTCTTGTAATGCAGCATACATTTATATTACGGTTGACAATGGCAACCTAATTACGTAAATACAAGTACATATACCACAAAATTACAGCAACACATAAATTCACCACCAAATTTTGCCTACATTGGATACTTCAGTTTATGTGCCCAACCCTTCTATGCATAAATGCAATTACCATAACCTACAATTTAAAATGAGAAAAAACAAGGGCCACAATTAGAATATATAGCAAACATGTATATCAGTTTATACTCTCTAGTCTATATTAAGCCAAGGTAAGTACTTCATCAATGAAAAAACTTTGCTAAACAAGACAATGAGTAATGTGACATACTTGGATCAGTGACAACAACAAGGCCAGAGGCCCTGAAATCACAATTCCAGTGGTTTCTTCCCCTAGATTGGTAATAGAGATTCATGGCTATGGAAGCATGGTTCATGAGATTGTCAGGATAAGAGCAGGGGCATCCTTTCTGCAGAATCCTGCAATCAACTTGAGAGCAGGCATAATTAAGGTTGGCCAAAAGGGTTGCCTGATCTGATGAAGGCTTTGCCACACACCAAGTTTTCTGTGATTCCACAACACCCTAATTAATTTTAGTAACAAGATTACATAATAATCTCTTTCAAACGCATTTGAGAAAATTGGTTATAGTTAGTTACCTGTCCATTAGCCATGATCAAATTCGATCCTGCATAAGTTAAAAGAGGAGTAAGAAGAAAGGGAAATAAGAGTGCTATTAGATTGTGATCTGTTACAAAGGAGAAAATCTAGGTAGATACTTAAATATCACCAAATTACATTACATATTGCAGTGCTAACTGCTAAGCCCATCAACTATTTAATAGTCACAATAACCATGATCCGTGTAGAAATTAAAACTCATAAACCTATTGTTAAGTGAAGATTTTCTTTGAGATCAGTCATCAAGGAAGCAACTACAGCATTGGGCTAATGCTACTCAATAATACACCAACACTTGACATAAAAACTAGGAAAATTTTCAATTTTGGCAATTGAAAATTTTAAGTACTAACAAAACCCAGTACAGATCTGAAATGTGGAGTGAGAAAAGCCTTCAAAATTAACACTTTCATCATTATAACGTCAGAGCAATGTAGGTGAGTTCTCATTACAACATCAGAGAACAAAAATAATAGTATCTGACACAAACCTGATGAGAGAGACAAGAACACAAGGAAAAGGAGAAGGGACACATTAGCCATGGTTACAAGTACTACTGTCTGAACTACTGCTACTGTCTACTACTGTGATTACCAGAGGACAATGATGGAGAGAGAGAGACAGAGAGATGCAAAAGGCTTAAACTTAAGTAGAGTGTGTATGAGTATGTGTGTATGTGGAGTGAAAGGATGTGATCTTTTAAAAGGAAAAAAAGATGGTGGGTGAAAACTAAGTGAGGTCAACAACATAACGGCTACATTAACAGCAGCAAATGGAAATTAACTTTGTGGTGGGGACCCTAATGTTATGTTATGGGAAAAGGGTCACAGTGAAAAGGGTAGATGCACGCACGTGATGTGTTTGTGTTGTGTTTTCTGTGACTGTGAATTGTGAACGATTGATTCTAGTGGCGGTGACTGATTGCTCCTTACTTTCTCATTGGACATATTATATAATTATTGCAGAAAGAACCGATGTGTGGAAAACCAATGACCCCACTATTATTAGCCATTTATGGAGAATGGCGGTCCCATTTGGCGTGTTATTTATTTTTTGTTCCAAGCTCGTAATCGTCGTGACGCTTGCATCCACCAACAAATACTATTTATACAGTGATTATATTTTTTAATTAAATTTTTATCATAGTTTTTAAATATAAAATAAATTTTATTGAGAAAGATAGACTCATCTTAGATTTGTCATGCAGGGAAAACTTTATACTAATATTATATTCGATAGTGAAAATCAAAGATAATATTTGAGATTTATAATAATTCATGCATCTTTACTTAACTAATTGAGTTAGACTCTTAACAAATTAAAAGAATAATAATTTTACAAAATTAAACATAAATGAAAGAGAATAATATTAGTATTGTTATATTTCTTTCATTTTGGAATATATTGTGTTTTAGAGAAAAAAATTGTTTCAAAATGTCATTTTACAAAATTAATGTTATATTAAATACTTTTTTTCAATGATACCCTTAATAAATACTTATTAGTGGGAGTAGTGCATAAGAAAAATAAATGAATGATTAATTAGAGAGATAAAAGGACATATTAGGAAATTACTTAATATTTTTTTTTTGAAATTTAACAAATTAATTACATTTCTTAATACTTGTGTAAAAACTTTAAACATCATATATTTTGGAACAGAGGGAATATTAAAAAAAAATTAAGTGAAATTTATTCGAGATATTAGTTAAAAAAAAAAATATTACATTGAAAAAGGAATGACATTTGTTTTCAAATGTAACACTTACTTTAGGAATGAAGAAATATTTTTTATATATCTACTTAGTAAATGTATATAACAATCTATGCTTGACTCAATTGACAACACACGATGAATTTGTGAGGAAGAACAGGATCTGATACTTGTTAAATTGCATTCTTAAAGAGAGGCAAATAAATTTAAGTGTAATTAAATTTTAAATCGAGAATTAGTCACGTAATTGTTAACTGTTTGGCAAGTGCATCAAATTATCCAAGTAGTAATAAAACGGTAAATCCGAGTGTCGAGTCCACAGAGATTTTGACTGTAATCAACATGCGTATATGTCTAATTTTAAGCAATTAATGAATTAAGTTTGGTATTTGGAGAGTAATAAGGTATGTAACTGAATTTGACATAAATTAAACTATGAAATAGAGCAAGTGCAAGGGAGGAAACACAAATACTCGGAGAGGTGAAGTGACAGTTGATGCAGAATACATAACATGTTGGGGGCTCAACTAACTGAAACTACCCTTGATGTGATATTAGAGATTTTTCCCTATTTAACATTATTCTCATATTACCTTCATCTTCCAATCTACTATAAGCATGATTTCTCATGTGAAAGAGTCTAAATCACCTAATTTTTCTCCTAATCCCTTAAGAGCTACGTCAAGCGATTTGCATTAAGCGTAAAGACAAAACTTTAGGCTAAATATAACCATTAAATCCTTAGATATGGATTACCTAGATGTTCTTTTTAGTTCTTAGGAAATAAACATTTTCCTATACATAAACCATATCATAAAACATGAGCATGGATGATCATACCACAAACATAACAATAAACTCAGAAAAACAATAATAATACCAAAATAACATTAAATAGACAGTGAAAACCATTACATCAAGAGTGTTTGGTTGTTGAACTCCCAACAGTGGTTGGTTTAGCCGCTTACAAAACAAAGGAAATAAGAGACAACTGGAATGCAAAGGAAGAAAATGGGGGAACGATGGTGTGGAGCAAGCTTCAATGGGGTGGGAAATGCTCTCCTTCGTGACCTAGCTGCCTCCTTGATCCTGGGACTAAATGAATGATATTTCCCTCATTTCTTCCTTTAAAACGCAATCCACTTGTGTTGTTCGACGTTGGCTGCGTGCTAAGTGTGCTTGCAGAGTCCATCTGAATAAGTGGCCACTCGCTAAGCGAGCTGGCACGCTGAGCGAGCTTGGAGCACCAAGCGAGCCTGTCCCGTTGAGCGTGATATTCCAAACCCTCAATCTATCTTCCATGTCTCTGCTATGTAATTTCTACAAAAAAAATACAACTAACACACTAAATCAACCAATTTTAACATCTACTGGATTAAAACTCAAAAGAAGATAAAAATTTGTATGTTTTAATCACAAAAGAAGCATTAAAAGAGGAAAAAGAAGATAATTGCTATGTGATTTACATGTAAACTTTAAGTATGCATAGCAATTATCAAACTCCCCCAAATTTAAAGCTTTGCTTGTCCTCAAGCAAAAGTAAGTAAATGCTAAACTGACTTAGATCAATGACAATGTCAAGGATCTAACCAAATCACAACAACTGGGATAATTGCATACTTACAAAAGAATTCAATATCCAATCCTCAAGTTCACACTAACTATGTTTTCATAACGGAATCATACAAAGAATGTGCTTAATTAGTGAAAAAGGTTAGCAAGAACGATAACTACCAAAGAAAGATCAACTTGTGCTTCACTCCTCACAAGGCTAGTGTTTCACTTAAGCACACTATCATTCAATGTAATTGAAGTTACAATTCTCAGCTTTGCACATCATCTCATTCAATGTAATCACACACAGACACAACATAGATCACAAAGGACTTTTATTAGGCTTGTAATGTGATTGGGCTACAAAGAAATCATGGTTTTTCTCGGAATTCAAACAATCAGGTTCTAGGATAGCATTCAATCATTCCTAACTAGTTTCAGAGGAACAACTTTTTCTTGTTCTCCCAACCTTATTTAACTTGCCACTATCAACAACACGTAGAGATTTTCTTAACCTTGGTTTGGTTTCCAATTCTTATTTCCAATTTTTTTTTAATTATACCAAAGGTACACTATAGTTCTTGTCCTCTGTGTGCTTCTTACTCACATCCCCGCTCGAAGAGTTTACTCCAAAATACTCCCCCGAATTTGGAACAAATGTGCCTTGATCCATAAATGATGCTCTCCTATAACCTGTGGTAAGGTGAAATAGATTCATATGCTTTTCATATCAAGGTTCAAAAATAAGATTCATTCTCAGTTTAGGCTCAAGAGGGGTGCAAGAGATTCAACATTAATTATCAACAAGGTTGACTTTTTGGCCAAGTGGCTGAAACTAAATTAATATCAAGGCCTTGATCATATCCACATCATGCATGCATTCAAACAGTTCAAGACTCATGCAAAACCAGAAATCAAAATCAATCGTTCTCTCACAGTTAAGATGCACACAACTCACACAGTATCATGAAACATATAGTCTTTCTTCCACAAGATTTTCTGTCATGCAATCTAATTGACTCACTCACGCACATTCAATTCATAAAACCATCAATCAATCACAATGCGCACTCACTCAAGAATTGTAAGTTCATACATCAATAAGATGCAAAATCTCAGTAATGCAAATGATTTAACCAACATGCCCAAAAAAATTGTTAACTATCAAAGTTAACCAAAATGTATCATCGAAAAAACTATCTTTCATGCATAGATAAATCCAAAGTAAACAGTAGAAATAAAGTGTCTAAAATACAGAAAAATAATGATAAGTCCTATAAAATATGGCCTCAGTCTTGTGTTGACCATGGGTCCGATGCTCTTTTAGCTTCTATGATATCCGCAATATAATCTTCAGCCTCTCTAGCCTCTGCAACATCAACTTCCCGAGATGGTCTCTCTGCAGTTCCAGAGGCAGCACCCCCTGAAAGAGGAAGGCCTGTCCCCAGGCTAAGCAACTCGCTCAAGGAAGTCCTCTGGAGTCATGACCGGCTGATGGAGAGAGAGAGTTGATGAAGGCTCTGCATCAGAAGATACCGCTTGTGGTGAAGGTTGGTCAACATGGGAAGAAGCGACTCCTGAGAATAGGAGGTGTGAGGAGGAGGCGAAGGGCGATTTGGACGGGGTGTAGGTGCATCCACAATAGTAGGAGCAGTAGGAGCATCACGAGCATGAGTCCTATGAGCCCCCGAAAAGTAATGGAAGGATCTGTTGGATTCCATTAGTTCTTCCTAATATAAGCAATGTTGATTGCAGGGCTAAGCGACTCTAATGCTAGTGTGTCTTACTGGGCTCTCTTGGCATCGTAGAGGGCACTGATCAGAGCCGGGAAGCCAAGCCTATTGGAATTATATTGGGCAATTTGTGTAATCTGCAAAGAAATCATGTTTCCCATATCCATGTCCATCTGCATCACAATGTCGTAGATTTACTTGGCCCGATCCATGTTGAGATTAGAGGTATGAGAAGTAGGGGCCAGGTTGAAGTAGGACAACACACTCCAAGTATGTGCCAGGGTCTTCATATCCTTCCATAGAATCTTCCACAGAGCACCCTTGGCATTGGTGATGAAGTGGCCGCCCGAGGCACAACTTGGCCTCAATGGCCTGTGCGTTCAGGTAGGTATGAAGAAACTGGGAGAAGGTGGTCATGTTAGCATCTCCCTGGAAGGGAGGCGCACTAAGCTGGCAGATATGCGCTTAGCGCCATCAAAATAAAATAGACAATAAAATGGGGTGGGTTTAGCGCGAGGCGGTGCGCTTAGCCCAATTTGAGCAAAAAGGAAACATGGAATCAATTGGGCTCAGCGTGTAAGGCATGCTTAGTCCAATACAAAGAGTGTCAGCACTTGGGCTTAGCGCGCAAGTGCACGGTTAGCCCAACACAAAAGGTGCTTCTACTAGAAGGATTGGCACTTAGCCCAACACAAAGGATTGGCACAAAAGGTGCTTCATTATTTGGGCTTAGCGTGCATGGCGCGCTTAGACCAAACATTATTGAACAAAATGTAAGGTAGTGGTGGCTTAGCACGAAGTTATGCGCTAAGCCTGCTGCACAAAGAAAACCAAGTGTTAAGTGTGGGCTTAGCGCGAGATGGCGTGCTTAGCCTACTAGCAGCAACACAAAAAAATGCGTGTGCTTGCTTAGCGCAAAGGTGTGTGCTAAGCCTGCTACTGGGGAATGCCAAAAGTGAAGTGGGGCTTAGCGAGTATGGCACACTTAGCCCACCAGCAGCAACACAAAAAATGGGGTAGCCTGCTTAGAACGAAGATATGCTTAGTGGGCACCAGATTCTGGAGATTTCCAGATCTGGATGAACACCTATGAATGCATGAAGAACAACATGAAGTCGAAGAACATAAACCCAGAAAGTATGAACTCGTTAAGTGCATTGGGCGCACTAGGCGAGTTCGTGTTTTTTTTTTTTTTCTAGAAATACATACAAAACCCCGAAACGCATGAACTTGCTAAGCGCATAGAGTTCGTGAGAAGCTCTTGCAAAGCAGACCACGAAAATGATCTAAAGCTTCCCTGAGTGATTCATCAGGAAACTGATGGAAATATGAGATTTTTGCCTTACTCTTGGCTGTCTTAGATTCTGGAAAATACTTCTTTAAGAACTTCTCCAGTACCTCCTCCCATGTTTTGAAACTGTTACCCTTGAACGAGTGTAGCCATCCTTTTGCTTCACCAGCCAAAGAAAATAAGAACAAATTGAGGTGGATAACATTTTCCGGAAGTCTAGCAATCTTAACTGTGCTACATATCTCTATGTAAGTAGGAAGATGAGCATAAGGATCTTTATTGGGCAACCTATGAAAAAGATTGCCATGAAATGAGTTGAATGAGTGAATGAGGATATGAGATGTTGGCTGCTTGAATATCAGGCAGCATAATACTTGTGAGTATTACATCA
This sequence comes from Glycine tomentella, assembly GCA_007407185.1. Lineage (NCBI taxonomy): Eukaryota > Viridiplantae > Streptophyta > Magnoliopsida > Fabales > Fabaceae > Glycine > Glycine tomentella. Next base: position 143,166 of record PYAF01005996.1, read on the forward strand.
TTGTGAAACTGGAATAATCCTCAAGCGTCACTCTCAATGGTCGGTCTTCTTCATCGGAGGCTCCTCTGTGATAGGAAGATGGTTGAACACAATTGGTTTCTCCTCCAATGTAAGATGATGGTTTGAAGATGGTGAAGAGGAAGAGTCTCCCCTTTCTCCTTGTCTAGCTTGCCTTTTTTGTCTCCTTCTTGCAGTGTTGTTTCTCCGACAAGTAGCTTCAATCTCTAGATTCAATGGAACAAGTTTGTCTCCCGAAGTTTTACCTCGCATACAAGAATGAGAACACTAGAGAAACAAATTAACAAGGCTAAAGAATTAAATATAAAGCAGAATTAAAACAATGAATTAAAGAAGATTGACCACATAGAGTATACACTATCGAGTACAAGGAACAAAGTCCCTGAAAACAGCACCAAAAACTTGTTAACTGTTTGGCAAGTGCACCAAATTGTCCAAGTAGTAATAAAATTGTAAATTTGAGTGTCGAGTCCACGTCGACTTTGATTGTACTTAGCGTGCATATACATCTAATTTTAAGTAATTAATGAATTAACTTTAGTATTTGTAGAGTAATTGTAACGCCCCAATCCATTAATCAGGGTCATTACCAACACAAATCACAAACAAGCAGAAAATCATTTAGAGTTTAAGCAGTTTGGAAGCATAAACAAGAGTGACGTAATCAAAAGGTCACTGTCATCAGCACTGTACACTATAAAGCAGTTTGGAAGCATAAACAAGAGTGACGTAATCAAAAGGTCACTGTCATCAGCACTGTACACTATAATATGGTGAATATACATAAAAGTTCTCTGTACAATACAAAACTGTACAAATATCCCCTCAGGGTACAACAAAATCCATAACCAAAACAAAATACAAATCATCTGAGCCACATGCTCATATCCTCTAGCCT
>PYAF01005996.1:144181-168404 GCA_007407185.1 Glycine tomentella
ACCTCAATTTCCCTTTCTCAGGGATCAAATACACATCAATCATCAATCAACAACTCATGGCCATACATAATAATTACCCATCTCTGGGTTCAGATCAAATGTCAAGCATCAATTACCCTTTCATAGGGTTCAGACAACATCTACCATTCATTCACAGCATTATACACGTTCCTCTATTAGCCTAACACATACCATAACCATAATCCCAGTGGATATATGGTGGAACGCAGCAGAGGATACACAAACAAGAACCAAGAGCTTACCTGCTCTAGACAGATCACCGGCTCTCCCGGCCTCGTGGTCAACACCACCAGAGCTCTCACGCTCACGTCCTACACAAGAACAAGCATATAATATATCATATACGGTTCTAGACCGTTCAAGCGAAAGGGAACTCTCATCCTTTCTATAAACATAAACTAATCACTGTACAAGTGATCATCTGATCCTCAATAGGATCCCTCTCAGCCTAATCCAGGCTACAGAGCCTCTACAAAGACTCTGATCAGGCTAATATAAAGCATGTCCCTGCTTTAGCCTTCTCTATATCCAACTTCTTATTATCAGCAGTTCAAGCTCATAAACCTCATCTATACACTCTCATGAGCAACTTTGTCAACTGCTCTAAGGTTCATATTAGTCAAATAGTCACCCTTTTATCTTTACTCATACTGACTCAGAGCCAAAATCAAACTTCATGAATAATGATGATTCAAGGCTCTAATCTCCTCAGAACAGTCCTATGAGCATAAGACTCTACAGAGTCCGAGCCTAATAACGGCTCTAACACCTCCAAAAACACCCCTCAAGATATCCAAAATCTAACCAAAGACCCAAACACAGAACCAACGGCTAGAGCTCGAGTTTCTTACCTCTGTGTAACTCAGACACACTAGGGAACCACTTTTCCTAAGACAGATCGCTCAGCCAAAGCCTTCTCTGGTCCTGATTCCTCGATTCCAAAAACTCCTTTTGGAATCTCGATCTCGCCGTAAGTCGACTTTTCTCGAGAATCAAGCTAAGTCACTAGCTTATCTCGACACTCTGGACACTTTCTCAGTTAGGTCTAAGGTGTTTAGATGAGAGATGGGTAAGATATGAAGCTCTCAAAACGTGTCAATGGAGGTTTTCTCTCTCTTTCTTCCTCTCTTTCTCTCTCTCAGCCCAGAATGGGCTATTTATAAAACTGAATCGAAGGTCCCGCGCTGTTAGCGCCGGGTGCCGCGCTGATCGCGCCATGCTTCGTATAACCCGCGCCATCAGCGCCACATCCCACGCGGTTAGCGTGGAATGGCCGCAAGTATTGGCCTGTTTCAAAACTTCCCACGCGGATTGCGCCTTGCCCTGCGCTGGCCGCGCCACAATTTCGAATCATCCACGCTGTTGGCGCCGTATCCACGCTAATAGCGTGAAATGGCCGAAACCATTGGCCTGTTTCATGCATCCCGCGCGGTTAGCGCCAGGCTCCACGCGGTTAGCGCCAGTTGTTCGAAACTGTTTTCTTCTTCTTCTCTTAAGCTTTCTTCAAGGGATTCTAAAGCATGTTTATAATTCTTAATGTTATGCTTAATCCGGCTTAATCTAGGCTTAAACACATGGTTAAAATTCAAGGTATTACAGTAATAATGTACGTAACTAAATTTAACATAAATTAAACTACGAAACAGAGCAAGTGCAAGGGAGGAAACAGAAACACTCAAAGAGGTGAAGTGACAATTAATGCAAAATACGGAACATGTTGGGGGCTCAACTAACCGAAACTATCCTTGATGTGATAGGAATTAAAAACATATTTAAGTTTTTATTAAATATTTGCTCCATTTCATGCTTATGTCTTTTACAAGGATGCATTTTGCAAAAAACTATTAATTAAATAATTTACAATATTATTATAAAATGGATTTTTTTTATAAAACTAACAGTGTTAATATCTTTTAAATCATTTTTTTTGTAAGTTTTTTATTTTTGGTTTTCAATTACAATTTTCAAAACAAAATGTGTTTGGCAAACACAAAACTAAAATAGTTTTTAAATCATTTTTGAAACACTTATGCTTTCATTTTCAAAACCAAGAAAAAAGTTTTGTGGATTTGCTTTTTAGTTTAAGAAAAGATACACATTTCTCACATTTGACTATGACACTTTTTATTGTCATCACTACCATCACCACCACCACCACCAAGAGCACTCTATTGTCGTTGCCACCACACCACCATCACCACCACCATCGTCGTCACTGTCATAACTAACTGCCACCACGACGACCATTAATACTGCTACCACTACCACCATCGTACTGACACCATTGTTGTCATTGACATCACCATCACCACCATCAATGTCACTTCCATCGTCATTGTCACCATCACTAGCACCGCTACCATCACCACCATCGCCACCAACATCACCATCATCACTGACATTGCTACCATCGCCACCACCACCTCCACTGCCACTGTCATTATCACCACCAACATCACCACCTCCATAACTGCTACTACAACCATCACTGCCACCATCGTTGCTATCGATATCACCATCACCATTGGTATTGTTACGACCACCACCAAAATATCCCTCTATCATCATCAGCACAACCACCACTAACATCATCGCAACCACCACCATCGCCATTGACATTACTATCATCGTTGTCGCCACCACCACCACCATCATTACTACCACTACATTGTCACAGTCACCACCACTGCTGCCACTGTCACTGCAACCACCACTGGTATCTATACCTTTGCTACTATTGTTGATATCACCACAATAACCATTGTTGTCACCACCACACAACAAATATGAAACTTTCAAAATGAGTTTTTAATCATATTATAAAAATTGATTTAAAATGTTTTTTAAACTAAAACTAAAATCTAGTTATTATTTTTTAAAAAATTTGAATCTCAAAACTAATAACGACCCCAAACAAGACCTTAGAATTTAGTTGTGAATTTATTAAAGTGTTTTTAAAAAGATACTAATAAAAAAGGATAGAAACACGGTTAATTTAGTTGTGAATTCATTTTATATGGATAAAACAAATATTTTAATTTTAGAGGGATGAAAAATAAAAAAAATTATAAGATCTAAAAACACATTTAAATTTTTATTAAATATTTCCTCCAACTCATGTTTTGGTTTTTCTTCTTAGGAATTTGATACAAAATATAAAAATAATTTGAGAGTTCACAAAAATTCAAAAAAGAAAGTTAAAAACAATGAATTCTCAAGCATTAAAAAATTGAAAAGCATAAAGAAAAGTTATTTTATTCCTAAAAGCAAAATCACTATTGGTGAAGAATGAAACAAAATAAATTTTATGTTGTATTCAGTTTCACTCCTGTCAATTCTATGAAGTTGTATTCAGTTTTCATCAAGCAATCCTTCTATCCACTTTCAATCTAAACATAATTTCACAGACTACACCAACACAGAGCTCCCCCACAAAACAAAGACAAAAAATGTCAGGACCAGAAAACATATTCTCTTTATGCTTGACAACTTGGGACCAGGATTCGTTTAACTAGATAAAGGTAACTTTTTAGTGAAAAAATGAAACTAATGTAACACTTTGTTAGACTATAATTCCTAAACTGATAGAACTAATTATTTTAATTAAAAAAGAGAAAAAAAAGGAAAAATGTAACCGTAAAACCATAGACATAGTTTCGAAAATTGACCCAGACGAGACACTAACAATGAGTTAATCGGTCAAACTTATTACTAATTGACTCGCATTATTAAGTTTGTATTAAAAAAAATGAAAATTTTATGAGTCTTATTAACCTTTGCTCTTAGGAAATTTATTAAGGAATTAAAATAAAAAATATTTAGTATAAATAATAAGAGAAACTTAAAAAGAATAATCATTGACAACGTAATTTTTCATCTCAATAAAAACATTTTTATTTTAAGTTCTTTAATCAATACTTTTTAAACACTTTACAGCCTTTGTCAAATAAGTAAAAAAAAAAAAATCACTACTCAAACAAAATTACAGTATCAAGTACCAAAAATAACTAAGCATATACACTCCTTAAATATAATAAATTAAACAAGTAATATCCAAAACACATCAACAATTACATGACAATAACAAAGCGATATCGTTTGAATAATTTTAAAAAAAATATGATCCAATCCAGGTTAAGGGGTTAGTTATTGGTTCAACCATATATGGTGTGATAGCCAATCGAACCCGATCAGACCACCAGTATGCGGTTGGACAGGGCGGATTGATCCTGGTTTTAATACTATGCGTAAAACAGTAAAAGAAAATACACTTCAAGAAGATGACGGTTAGGTTATGCTAATTACTAATAACACAGGCGGAAAGACCGAAGTGACAGTATTTCAGTTCAGATTGCTCCAATCTTATTCTATAGTCTATACATATATTAATCTATTTCAATTTTTTTTTATTACCATTAAGGATCATTGCTGAGCATACACAATCCTAGTCCTTAAAATGCTTGGAGCTGTAGCAGCTTCCACGTCGCTATACTTTTCACCACCCACAAACTCCACCAGAATTGTTGTTCTTAAAAGAATCTCAAATTCAACACTTCCATTGAGCAATGGTCACTCTTTCTCACTCTTATCAGCCACCCCTATGCATTTCTCATCATACAAGAGCAGTAGAAGGCAACCCCATGTCCTTGCACAAGCTACTTCATCTTCTGGTTAGGTTCTGTGGTCACTATCATTTGTTTTTTTCATTTTTATTTTTTGCTTTCTCAATTCAATTCTCATCAACCCTCATTTTTAGTTACCATTTTTATGCTTTAATTTGTTACTTAGTTTATTTCTTCAATTGCTTGAAGGAAATGCAGTTGTCACTTTCTTGGAAAATGAACAATGCAGAATGGGGAATAAACTTTAAGGGCAGTGCTGCATTTGTGAAGATTAATATATACCCTTGAATGTTAGATTGATGTTTCTGTGTAGAATATGTTTTTTTTTTTCTTTCTTTCTTTTTTCTTTTTTTAATTTTAAACTAAAGATAGATTTAATGAGTCCTGTCTGGTATCTTGTTTCATAGAGAATATTACCTTTTGCATTTTTATTTGGATGGCAACAAGTTGTAGTGGAACTTATTTTTGAGATGCACTACAATCTTTTTAACTTGCTTCTTTTTACCTGTACCACAAATATTCTCCTTTAAGAAAGCCAAGATGAAAAAAGAGAAAGGAAATAGTAGGGAAGATTCTGGTGTTATTGTTTTTATTGTTACTATTATACTTTCTTTTGGGCTAGTTGCTGACTTTCACTGAACTGTATCTTCAATATCACTGAACTGTATCTTCAATAGTTGTAACAGGTTCTAAAAGTTGGATGAATTGTGCTCTTCAGTTCCTTTTGCATAAAAACAAGGAATAAATGTGAGCAGGGACAAGGCTGATGCATTTGCTTTTCAGAACTATATATTCAAAATAATACCTGTCACTTCTTGTGGCATCTTGTGTGAGGCAATAATAAGAAATAACTAATTGTTGTACAGATCGAGCAAGTTAAAAGCATGAAAGATGTATAAAATAAGAAATTTCTTTAATGGATGCTGTATTGCTAAACAATTTTTGCTGAATCTAGAAGCCTTTTAAGACTCCCTAAAATAAGCATCTATATCTCTCATTTTATATTGCATCTCTGAGTTTGTTGACAAAGAAAAAAAAAACAAGTAGAACAAGTAAGGTAGCTGGAGTATCTTTCTATGGAACAGAAGTTCTAAGCTATGAGGCACAAGCTCTAACACAGACAAAAACACTTCACCACTGTTATTGTCTAAAATATAGGACACTGACAATGCATGTATGCATGCATGTGTGTGTGTGTGAGAGAGAGAGAGAGAGAGAGAGAGAGAAGAGGGAGGGAGAGAGAGAACTCAAATAAAATTGAATATGAGAAACATAAAAAAACTTCTAAATTAATAGTCAAGGTTTGTATGTATCTAGGCATGACATATTGTTTATATCTTTTGATGACACTGAAAATAAATTAAAAGAATTATTTGTACGTCAGGTGGCATGAGATCTTCCTCTTTCAGGGTGCTTGTCAAGTGTTTAAATTTCTATTAGGAGTTTGCAGACTGTTTGCATGGACTATTACATAAGACTTGATTCAAACTATCAAGATCAGTCACAATTAATTAAGGTGTTGCCTGCCATAATTTTAATTTGTCATGCCACATTGCTCCACTGAAGTATAATCCTATGGTAGCAAAATTATCCCAGTCAAACGTTAATCTGAAACTATTGGCAGGTTGTTTAGTAAGATGAGGATGAATTTCAGTTAATTGTTTTGCCAAGTTCATAAAACCACTATGAGAGTTACTATTCTTTTTCCTTTTCCTTCACTCGAATTTTTAAGGTTGTTATGGTACCCATTCTAGATTTCACGTGGGCTGAGGCTTATCTTTCGGCAAGGGGTTGATTTTTGAAGTATATTAATAGTGAACTGTATATTAAAGAATACAGTTTATTGTGAATCATTTATTACAAAATTTTCTTTCCTTCACTGTGTCTTGCTAACTGAAAATAAAAATTGATGTCTAATTTGGTCGTAATTGGTCATTGCAGCTGCAAATGCCGAATACGTGGAGGAACCAGCAACAAATGTGAAATTCCAGACATCTTTGAATTTTCCTGGTTGCTCAAATTCATTAACTTTGGTTGGAACATGTTAGTTGTTACAGTACCACATGACTTTTGGAAGAGAGTAGATAAGAATGATGTGAACATGTGAAAATATGACCAAGCATCACTTGATCTGTTAATAAGAAAAGATATATATTATATCATAAAGTCATGTTATAGTATCACATAACTTTTGGAAAAGAGAAAGATAAAAATTCTCTGAACATGTGAGAAAAGATTAATATGACTGCAACCATAATTTGGTCTGTTAATATTAAATATATTATAGCAATTTCACATGCATGTCAGGAGAAGGATTGATTTTGTTTATTTTGTGCTTTAAAAGGTGTCTTGTAAATGGGGAGACTGAATAGGTTGATAACATGATGAACTTATTTTCATGGACATGAACTTCCAACAAACTTTTACTGCATTCGTGGTGACAGCAATCTTGCACCGACCACCACGCTCATGTGTCCCCAGGACACGTCGCCGGCCTCTAGAGCATCGCAACTTCACACATGCATAGGTGATAGTGAGATCCTGGGCCAAATTCATGCCATTGACTGTGGCATTTTAACTTCATGATAAAGTTGAGCCTAAAATCAAACCTCTTGTGAGAAACTGCAAAGTGAAATTTCTGTATCATGCAGTAATTACAGGCAAACGAAGGACATTTGGGAAATATATAGTGAACAACTGAGGTTAACTATGAAGTACTACATATTTGAAACGAGGAAATAAATATATTTTTAATATTGCAAATAGTTGCATGGGGAAACCAAATTTACAAATACAAACTTGGAAGGTTTTTTTATTTGAATCATCTTCTGTCTGTATTTTATTGCACATCTTTTTTCAGCCAGTGGTTATTGTCATTTTGAAGACCAGTAGAATTTAGTAAGTTTCCATAAAGTAGTCATGTTTTCTTTTTCAAATGTTATAAGCTTTGATGGTTAATAATTCTTATTTCAGGATACAGGGAGAAAGTTTTTGCAATTATTGGTGTCAAGGTCTATGCTGCAGGTTTGTATCTAGATCAATCTATCACCCACGAATTGAATGCTTGGAAAGGGCAATCAAAAGATGCTATTCAAGGGAATTCTTCCTTATTCGAGACCATTTTCCAATGTAACAACTTTATATTCAGTTATTTATTTCTACAATTCTCTTCTCAAAGTGGCATTCTCAGAATAATTTGATAAACATATGCCTTTATATGATTTCAGCTTCCTTTGAGAAATCATTGCAAATTGTTCTTGTCAGAGATGTTGATGGTAAAACTTTTTGGGATGCCTTAAGTGATGCCATATCACCAAGAATTCCACAACCCACAACTACAGATGAAACTGCTTTAACCACTTTCCGTGGTATCTTTCTAGATCGCCCTCTTAAGAAAGGAGCTATCATAATTTTGACTTGGTTGAACCCCTCCAGATTGCTTGTAAGTCTACTTCCATATTTTTTGTTGTGAAATTTTCTTCAGACAGACGAGATCATTGATATCTATTTCCCCTCTTTTTTACCTATGCTATCTAAAATTTTCCAACTAAATTCGTTGAGATTTCAGGTTTCTGTCTCCTCAAATGGGCTTCCATCTACTGTGGATGCTACAATTGAATCTGCAAACGTGGCTTCTGCTCTTTTTAATGTATTCCTTGGAGATAGTCCTGTTTCTCCCTCCTTGGAAGCTTCAGTGGCTGAAGGCTTATCAAAAGTACTCAAATAAAAAAAGTTAGATGTCTCTTGAGAAAGTTGCATACATCCATATTTTCTTGAAATGGTTCAATCTCTAAATGTATTGCTGTAGCCTATAGTCTCCTGATGTCTATGTATGCATGCTCCATGGTCTACTGATGTATGCCTAGTGTAGAATTGGAAGCTGTTACCTAGTTCTAGTGTTTATTTTTAGTGATCTAAAATACTTGATTTGGAAATTAACAAACACTTAGATCAATTCCGATTTCACATTGAAGGAAACACTTTATTAGTGTTAGTTCATACATGTGCTTCTCTGACCCAAGCTACATCTTCTACTTGGTCTTAGTTCTGACACATGCAACTTGGTGGATTGGAATTTAATCATATCACCATTATATTAAAATCTCTAGGTCCCTGTATCAACATCAACATCAACAGCACCTTTAACTATAATTACAAAAAATTTGTTGAAGCTGACAAGCACCAGGCAGTAGCTGAGTCACTTCGTATCTCAAGGCCCCATCAATTTTTCTTTTCATTTCAAAATTCAATATTTTTCTGTACATTTTTGTAGTTTTTCATATCTTTAATTCCCCTTCCCCCTCTCTTGAACACAGCATTCCCAAACTACATTTAACTTGGAGTCTAGCTTCACCACTTCTAGTAGGATGGTTTTCCAGAAACTTCAGAGTGATGGTTTTGATGTGAACATCAGGATGCAGTAATGATTTTATCTGGTTCTGTTTGCTCAAGCAAAGTGACAACTTCAGCCATGGTTGGCCTCTTCAAGGGATCTGGTTCAAGACACATCATTGCAATGTTGAACACCTTGTTTACCTCATTCATGGAATAATTCCCTAAGCTATTATCAAGAACTAATTCCTCCTTGTTGTCTCGAACAACAGCCTTCACCTGATGCAATAACATTTTCTAGAAAGTAAGTACTCATTCCAATGTTGGGTCCAGAATTTAGGTAATTTGAGATTTTAGCTAGAAAATATTCTTCTAGCTTAACTTAACTCCTTGGTAGCTAACATAAAAACTACGTTCCATTTTTAATATTCAATGGAATGCGTTTTATAACTCCATGGGAATAAAGGTATGAGTAAAAGCAAGTTATATGCCATTTTTATTGTCCTTTCAACAGCAGAATAGATAATGCTTTCATCTGTACAATAGATTAATACAATTCATATTCGTGGTCAATGCTTCATAGTTTTGTTTTCAGTGTTTTACTAGTTTTGGTGATCTTAATCTCCATATAACTTCTTATTTTCAAATATAAATAGAATGATGTGCTTTATTGTGGCTTTCAATAGCAATTTCACAATGATTGAGCTCAAAGTAAACATCGTACTTGATTAAAATTTTAGTAATATATAGGCTATTCCCATATTGATTTCAAACTTGTTTGATGAATATAATCATAGAAGTAAATCTTCAAGAATTCCTGTCTTACCCATGTGACAAGCATAGTCCCCTCTTCCATAAATACTTCATCGCTGGGTTTTTTCCCAGTTAAAAGCTCCAGCAAAACAACTCCAAAGCTGTAAACATCCCCTTTCAGTGTTGCTCTTCCTGTATCAAAATATTCTGCATGCAAACACAGTCATCAATTTGAACATAAGTAGTGTGAAATGTATAAACTGTGTGTTTAACCAGGTTGTGTCTATACCAGGTGCCAAGTATCCAAAAGTTCCAGCTACAATTGTTGAGACATGAGTTTTATTTGGTTGCATCAACGTGGCTAATCCAAAATCAGAAACTCGGGCATGCATATTTTGATCCAACAATATGTTACTTGACTTTATGTCTCTGTGGATAATGTGAGGGATGCAATCATGGTGAAGATATGATATTCCTCTAGCTGCACCTGCAGCTATTCTATATCTGGTTGGCCAATCCAAAACCTTCTTCTCCCTTGATCTCCCTGCATCACTTTCATCTTTGCTATTAGAAACTCAGTTCAATTATCATTGACAAAATTCCAGAAGCATGAAACATAACACCAAAAACTTGCATGTCCATCAATGAATCCCATGTTGTAAAATTGGTAATGTGCTGCTGAAAAACAAAAGAAGTTCACCATTTCATCCTAGTCTTGTATTTTTTAACTAGGAATACTTGGATAGAGAAAAAATGTGAACAAAAGAGAGTCAATAGTAAAAACTATAATGCATCAAAATGTTCATAATTTTCTTCCATTTCTTCCCCTTTTGACTCCTACCAAAATCGGGTTTTCAATCAATTAATCCCACAAACAACAGGGGAAGCTTAACTTAAGCGGAAATGAAAGAGTAGGGTGAGGGATAAATGGGGAAGCCAATAAATGGAAGTCTCAGAATGTAATGTTAGAAAGAAACAAATACATACCATGCAAAAAGGAATCCAAACTTCCATGGGGCATTAGCTCATATATGAGAAGATTGTAGTGTGGTGCAGTGTAATATCCATGAAGCGTCACAATGTTGCGGTGCTTTATGTCTGCCATTGCTTCCAACTCTCTCTCAAAACCTTTATCTCCCTCTGCAGTTCCGCGATTAAGTCTTTTTATTGCCAAGGCTGTGGAGTCATCTAGTTTTAGTTCATAAACCACACCATAACCACCTGATCCAATGATGTCCTTGCTGTTCAGTTTCTGTGTCTTCTTTAAGATCACATCAGTTGTGAGAGATTTAAGCACTGAGGACCTAAATATTACTATCTTCCCTCCTGCATTATCCAATCAGTGCATATTAGTTTGTCTTAATTTTTTTCTCTGCAAGAACAAAAGTAGAAGAGTGAGATAACGTTGATAACCTTTTTCCTCCATACCTGGATAACCTTCTTCATGAATCAAATGTTTTCTTCTCCATCTTTTGTAGAGGAGGACTGAGATAACAATCTTCGATATCACAAAAGCGATGAAGCAGATGGTTATGGAAAAGGCTATAACCAGGGAATTCCTCATTTGCTTCTATAAATAATGCTGAAATTTTAAGAACCTGAGGACACAACAAATTAACATAACCAATGAAAAGCTATGAATTGGCTCAGGATTTCTGATTGTCTAAACTTGCAGAATCTAGAATACAGGACAAGTTGAAAAATTTCTGCACGAAATATGCAGAACTTGCATTTTTTTCCCTAAATGAAACAAAACTCATGTAAATAAAGGAGGAAATCTCACATTAGTTATGTGCTAGTATTTTGTAGTGTTCTGATTTCTAAGAAGAACACTTCAAATCTTCAATTTCTGGTTTGCATGACTGCTTCTGAAGATGAACATAGCTTCCATCTTAACACACTGGACTGGACAAAGTTTTGCAAACTTGTTAACAGTTCAGAACTTCACTTTTACATTGCTCTCATGAACTCAAAATCTCGAATCATTTAGGTAAATAATATAATTTTAAAAATCTACAACTTGTGTCAGTGGGGAGAAACCAGCACGGAAAATTCAGAGTTATTTTCTCACAAGCTATATATTACATCCTAGAATGGTGGAGCCTAAATTTAAGACCAAGAAAGAAAGATTACTGAAGATGATGATGATAGGAGGAAAAATAGAAGAAGCAACTTTTTGAAAACAAGGTATATCTAATAATAAAGTTTGACATGAAGAAGGCCTACCTTATTTTTTGTCTGTCCATCATTATCTGTTCTTTCGTGTCCAAACAAACTATTATAGACTCCAAGCTTGTGACATGCCACCCATCTAGCATGTTTTTCATGGAAAACATAGGTAAGTGGATAAACCTGTCAAAAATGTCTGTATTATTGTGTGAAAACAAAACCTGAAGGGTTGTGACAGGTCTTGTATTTGACAAGTCATAAATTTTAGTCTTCACTCGTTTTTTTTAGGTGAGGTAAATGTGAGTATGTCTATATGTATTTTTTAAGTCCCGAGATTTTTCATGCCTTAGGCAAGGGTACCATTCCCTGGCCCTAATTTTTTTTTCGACCAAAAAATATTGTGTGAAAACACTTGGGCTTTTGTGGCATCATCAAATGAAAGTCAATACATTATATCAAGCTGGCAGTGGAAAATTTTCTAAACCCAATGTGAACGGATTTTGTCATATCCTTACCATATTACGTTTATTATAATATGGGAATGTTCCCAGCTATTGAAATATAAAAGGTATGTTGAAAAGGACAGAAAAAGAAAAAAAGTAGGCATGGTGGGTGTGCTACATAACAGGTAAAAGTTTTATAACATTCAATAATCATGTGAATGGCTATGCTGTCACTATTTTCTTCACCACCTGTCCTTTTTTCCATTAAATTTGGAGGGTAGGAATTCGTTAAGCCGACGAGATACAGACAGATACACATCATTGGAATAGGAAGAAATAAGCACTGGTGAAAATGATTGGCGTATAAGCTTCCAAGAGTTCAGCAAGCTTCTACTATTACTTTGATTACGAACTTTTGTTGCGTGTTTCATTAGTATAATAAAAGCTTCTATATTTTGCACCGAAGATCACACAAGATTCCTGTCGGTAGTATGAATAAGAACTTTATAGAACACCCTTTTTGAAATTCTATGTATGAATTTTGTGAATTCAAGTAAACAAGTAAATGATATGACTGTGTAAAAAAAAAAAAAGTAATGATATTATTCCTCCGGACTTAAATATAAAAAAAAACTCACAATTTAATGTTGACAGTCTCAGGAAAAAAATTAATTCATTTTTTAAAATACCATTTATGTTAATTGCATAGGACAAAAAAATGAAGATTGTTGAAATTAAAACTCTAATTAAATGAAGAAAATTTTGGAGATAATCATTAAATAGAAGACAATTAATTAAAATGTGCTTATATTTTAATCCAACAAACATTGATTTTTTTGTTACTTATATTTCAGTTCGGAAGGAGTATCATGTAATTGTGTATCCTATAATTATAAATTGTTTTTACTTTAATAATGTAACAGTAAATATTTAAGAGTATATTCTCACTTTAATGTTAGAGATTGTAAGTGTTTTTAATTATTGACTTCATACTTTTTTCTTCCATCAAAACGACATTTACTCTAATTCTTAATGATGTTTATGAATTTAAAGACTAAAATTCATACTTAGAAGTCTGTATATCAAATAAAATTTCAAAATTTCATTTCTAGCTTCTTACCCCAATCTGTAGTGAAAAACTAAACAAATTGCACATCTATCCAGAAATAGAGGTTTCTGGGGTGTCAGTACACGAATTGTTGTTTCTTTGGACTTGGTTTCGTCCAAATAATTTTGATAACTACAAGAACTAAAACGCAAGATGGCCAACAACATGGCCACAATCTTGACACCATCCATTTGTTCATGGTAAAGAACCACTGAAAAGCAACAGTAACAAGTGGCAAAGTCAGCATGCTCATAACATTGGAGAACAAAGAACACACGGAATAGATTAGCCCCACAACACCAACAGAACAAATCTGCCAAGCCAAAGAAGTTCCAACAAGAGTCCACATGTAAACCTCTCTTCCTGCTTTGAACCTCCTTATTTCATCCTCCAAACCCTTCCCTTCCCCACTGGCAAAAAGTCCCACTATGCAAACACATGAAGCAACAAGAGATGTCCAAATTTGCATTTCCAGGACAACAGATCGAAAATGTTTCCCTCTTCAAGACCCTTTCAAATGATAGCTGCATGAGGCACAGCGAAAGGGCATATGCTGCTGATGCACCAAGAGTGCACCAAATACCAACCATGTGCTTGTTTTTTGTAACATTCTTAGTGTTATCTTCTGAGGAGTCAGAATGAAGTGCTATAAGTGAAGCTGATACTGTGAGAAGAATCACTGAGTTAAGTATTAACATGGTGAGTTTCTCACCATTGATAAGAAAGGAAAAGATGGCATTGAAAGCAAGTTGTGGTGCACAAATAAGGGAGTAAGTAGACACAGGAAGGTATAGAACCCCTATTGTGTGTCCATTAAGTTATCTCCAGCTAAGAGGATACCTAAGAGGAAGTAAACCATGATGAGAGTGAGTAGAAGAGTGCATGGTGAGGTCAGTGGTGCCAGAATGGTTTTTGGGGTGAGGAAAGAAGAGTGGGAAGAAAAGGATTGGGAATGCCACAGTTTTTACTAGTGTTTCCATACATATACTTTCTCCACCTTGGTCAAAGGAGAATCTCCCCAGCAAGACTGCAGCAGATTGTCCCATCAAAAGTAAGAGGCTGTGTTGATTACTACAAAAAACCACCATTTCCAACGGCTAAGCTGGAAGAGCGATATGGTTCATCTTTATCACTTGTGGTTGAAACACCTGCTGCAATTGATGCTTTGACATCATTATCTGCAACAAGGTTATGTTCTGTAATATCCAATTATTGAACATCGTTTCTAAATAGTCACACAAGATTAGTTTGATGGTCCCTCTTTGTATTTGCTAGGGAAAACACAGATTATCCAAACAAATAGAATTAGCTCTTGCTTTGTGAAAATTTGGATTGAGTGAAATATTGAGCATTTAAAACTGAAAAGATCATGAATTGAATAAAATTAAAGATGGTATATTATTACTTGTGATGTCTTTTATTTTGAACACTTTTCATTATGAACTGCCTTGTGCACTACGAGCCTAGGAAACTAGTAGATGAGGGGAAAAAGTGACCTGGATGGTATCGTGGGGAGCCTTCAATTTCTCTATCCGCCATTCAAATCTGTATAGTGAATGAGGAATCACTATTGTCTGAGCATTTGCTTGGTGTAAAATAAAATGATCCTCTAAATCTATGGGATATAAGCATAATTGGAAGAAAACTTTTCTGCCAAATTCCTATTTTTAAATGCCAACTCAACCTTCTATGTTCATAGTTTTGAATTGTTTATTCTTTTACTTAAGCATAGGGATGTCTACATAGTTTCACAATGGAATCTTAAGTTTGGATCTTTTCCCCTTTAAGGCGAAAAGGAGTAGGTTTCCATTTGGACATTTTCAAATTGGAATCAAATTCAAATTTAAAACCCCGTACTCAAATTTTTTAAAAGAAACGGACACCTCTTTTATTATTGATGTGTAAAATAATGTAATTATGATAATAAAAGAGCTCATCAAAACTTGGTGCTTCATCTATGTGACATTTGTGCATAAGCCTAGGCTTGCAGATCATGTCTATGGTTTTTCTGCATCAATCAAAGTTGGGGAAATGAATTTAGAAGAGGTTCAAAATAATAAGATGAGGGATCAAAATATGCATAACTATTCTTGTTTTGGTTAAATAACTCCTATTTGTACAAAGATATACTGATCCTATTTTCTTAAATTTAGCAGCTTGCTGTATTTGCTTCACCTCCTAGACTTTAGGATGTTTCTAAACGGGAAACTTTTATTTGAGAAGCAGTGGCAGAAAGTTTAAACACAAAGTTAGGCAACATTGATGCAGAAAGATGCAGTTAATTAGAAAATTCTATTACAAAGATTGTATATATCACTCTGCTCTTCGCCTACGTTAATGTTGATGCTGTTAAATATATGTACGTAGCTATTTACTTTCATTTAGATTAGATGTAGTGCTTATAATGAGGGAAGGTGCCGGTGATATTCTAATTCCATGCAGTGTTGTGACTAATATTCTCTGTGGTAAATATTCAAATGAGAAATTTTACTGACACTCTCAAAATAGTTCAGCCAATCATAGAAAGTGTTAGAAAGAGAGTGCTAGAGAGGATGTCCCTAACATTCCTCAAATTATAAAGATAATGTTAACCGATTGGCATGTGCACCAAATCAAACAAGATATAAAACGGTAAGATCGATTGTTGTATCTACAAGAATTTTGTTTGTGTAAAGTGAAGGAAATCAAGAAGAAAGGAGGATCAAGAAGAAAGCCAAGATTGAGGGGTTTGATTACTCTTCTTCTTTGTATTCTTTCTCATCTACTTTATCATCATTGTATTGAACTAGACATAACCATATCTAGTTAATTCCTCTTTGATTGTGGTGAGGCCAAAAGTCAATGTGAACTCTTGTGTGGATTGAATTGATATTAATGAAGTTTATTATAATTGTTTCACTTTATCTTGTTCTTTAATTCTGATTGCCATTGATAGACTTGATCAATCTATTAGGGGTTCTAAGGGCTAGAATTCACAATAGGGATATTGGGATTTTAGTTTCTGAAAGCGATAAAGTAACAATTCAACATTACCTAGGTATAGGGATGAAGGATTGCAAAGCATAATATGTCAGCTTAAAGCTTAATCTGAAAAGGGGTTGCTAAGGGATTAGAATTCTTGATTAGGATTAACGGGTTAAAATGACCGAGGAATCAAGGTTTAACTAATTATATAAGACATATCTTTGAGCAATTATATTAAGTGAAATTAATAATTATCCATTCAATTACATAAGTAGGGAACAAAGGTGATTGCGCTTTAACCACAATTCTTCCTCATAAATTCTAAAATTATCATCAATCTTATATTTAATTTTAATTGCAATTTAATTCTGTTATTTTAATTTCTTCAATTCAGAACACAAATTACAAATTACTTTATTTTTGTTTTTTCCAATTTAAAGATAATAATTACGAATAAGTTAGTGCCTTAATCCTCGTGGAGACGATACTTTCTTATCAATTTATTACTTGTACGATCGGTACACTTGTCGATTACGCAACAAGTTTTTGACAAGAGGGAATATGTACATTAAATGCTATATTAATAAAACATATACCTTTTATTTTGTTTACGTCAATATTTCAGGATTTTGATTATGATTCAAGAAGTATCGCCTAGTTATTCTCCCAGGTCCAGTTTCAAAAATCCAAGACCACGTCTTGGTACTTGTCAAGGTCCGTCCTTGGCAAGCTTTACCAAAATCAAGGGCGGACGCGTCCTGGTACTCTCCAAAGGTTCATAACACCCTAGGGCTCCCCTAGGAGAACCTCAAGCAAAATCCAAGGTAGCCCCTTGGTAGAATATACAGTCAATAAGACCAGTCCATTTGGCTGACTATACTAAACCCAAGGTCCGCCTTGGTCCGAGGTCCATCCTCGGAGAAAGACCCAAGGTCCGCCCTTGGAAGAATGTCCGTAAATCCGGTCTCCCGATTAACCTTGTAAAATCCAAGGTCCGCCTTGGTTCGAGGTCTGCTTCGGTGTATAGTCAATAATCCCATTTGCCTGGTTGACTACATTAAATTCTAGGCATCTGCCCTTGGTTCGGGGTGGGAATCAACCCTCGACAGAAGACCCAAGGCCTGTCCTTGGAAGAAGGCTTGTACCCGGCTAGTGGCCAGTCCCAGACAACCTTATAAAGTTCAGGGTCTTCCCTCGATTGAAGACCCCAAGGGTCCGCCCTCAGAAGAAGGTTTGTAAACCCGATTTCCCGGTTGACCTTACTAAGCCCAAGATCCATCTTGAGATGAAGACCCGGGGGTCCGTCCTTGGAAGAAGGTTTGTAAACTTGGTTTCCCAGTTGACCTTACTAAGCCCAAGATCTGTCTTGGCATGAAGACCCGAGGGTCCACCTTCGGAAGAAGGCTCATAATCCCATCTAACTGGTTGACCTTACTAAGCCCAAGATCCGTCTTGGCATGAAGACCCGGGGGTCCGCCCTCAGAAGAAGGATCATAAATCCATCTAAGTGGTTGACCTTAACAAGTTCGGGCTCCGTCCCAACAATCCAGGAATTCGTTCTTGGCTAGGTTCATAAACCCAAGCTCTGATAAACCGTCATGGTTTATAAACCCAAGCCTTGGTCGACCTCTTAAAAATCTAGGGTGGGCGCACCATTGGTATGCTCTCAGCAGCTCCCAAACCCAAGACCATGTCTTGGTAAATCTTGACAAAACCCAGCATGGACAATTCCATTGGTGTTAGCTCTGACAAACATAAGGTACAACTATGTCTGCCCTTGACATACGTTATCATTGTTATATTTCTTCCTTGCAGGAATATAAGTTCTCAGGAACATAAAGCCCAAGAAGCATACTTGGCACACAAAGGCCAGGGTCCGCCCTCGGTCTCCTAAACTTAAGAAAAACTTTTGGTATTATTACAGACTACGGAACCCGGACACGGTCAACCATAGTTATCATCAGATTTTGTCAAGGTCCATCCTTGACCGGCGTAGTTATCAACAATCTCGGATAACTTACATTTTGTAAAACTCGAGGACCATCCGTGGTCAACCTCGTATTCACCCCATTATCCATTACGGAAACACACTACTAAAAAAATCGCTTTCTACATCGGTTATTTTGGGCATCCAACATCGGTTTTTAACCGATGTTGAAAGTATTAACGTTAACATTGATTTTTGAAAACCGATATTAACATAACTAAATAATATCGGTTTTCCTAAAAAACCGATGTTGAATAATAAGAAATTAACGAAAAAAATGTAAACTATGCAAATTCAACATCGGTTTTTACGAAAAACCGATGTTAAATTTACATACCAGCATCGATTTTCAAGAAAAACCGATGTTATTGTTAGTAAATTTACATCGATCCTTCCAAAAACCGATGTTGTATATTAACTTTTTACATCGTTTATTAAATAACCGATTTAGAATGTTATTTTTTTTTTAAAAAATTGATCTATTCTCTTTATTACTCCCAGCACAATCTAACACCATAATCTCAATGTATACAACTTCAATATATTTAACAAGAAGATGATTTTGCAACAAACTATTTTATGAAAGCCACAAAAGTTTAACAAGACAAATGAATAAAGTTAATAAGTTTACCATGGACATGGATACAAAGAATAAAAATAAGATTTGAAGTATGAACTAAATTTTCATTTATTTAGTGAAGAACTTCTAGTAGCTTACAAAGGAAATTAAAAAAAAATGGCTTCCTAAATATATTGAAAGTTGAAGCATCAAAATTACATGGTTAAAATTAGCAACAACCAGTATAAGAGAAAACCACATTGATTAACCAGTATAAGAGAGAACAACAAGACAATTTTTTTTCAAACCAGTTATTTTGCTTTTTTCCTTGCATTTTGTTATCATGGTCCAAAAAATGCTCATTCCAAGCTTTCAACCAATTACGAAGCTGTAAAACCTGGACACCATTACATTTAAGAAATTGAAAACTGATTATTGTAATTCAGGTATATATAAAAACAAAATATTAATGCAATAATAGAAGCTCACATGTAAAAATATGATGGTAAAAAGCCTAAAAGATCCATTTGGTAAAGTTAAAGCTTTAGCTAAAAGTCAAGAGGTCACTCCATAGCTTATATTGGCAACACCTAACTTTTATTTTAAAAATAATGTTAGTTTCATTAAAATAAATGAAGTAAAAAATAAGAGAAACACTACGAAATGAATTGTCCAAGTTTATCCATTATATTGCAAGTTGTAACAACTAAGGTTATAGTCAACTTATCAATAAGGACCAGCTTAATTTGAAGCAGAATGCAACTTAGATACTTCAACATGACAAATGAAACAAATCAAGCATAAGAATACCAAGAAATGTAAACGATTTGGACAGCATACCAGTTCAAAGTTGACACTGATATTGTTTTCTTGATAAACTTAGATCCACCGACTACTAAGAAATTTTGTTATGTACTTAAGCCAACTTTAATATAAGGTGTATATATAATATATTTTCTTTAGGACTTCCAAGCAAAATATTAGAACCTTAAATTTATTTTTCTGTCAAATCTTTTATTTTTTTCCTTTGATGTAACTTAAAATAATTCGTATATTGTAAATCATAAATTATCTATTTTAATTTAAAAGGTAATTTATGATTAAAAGATGTTATAAAATAATTAGTATATTATACATCAGTACATATGTATTAAATTAATTTTTAATTTATTATTAATAAATTTTTAAAATGAAAATGGAATACATAGTTAAGAAATGCCACATAAGAGAAGACAACATGAGGCAAAGTGTTTATGGACCATAGCCTTTTGTGCTGCAAAAGTTGTGTCTCTTACGAAACATAATGTAGCATGGGCCCCGATCAATACCAAAGTGGTAAGTTTCTAAAAACTGATTTTTTTAGTAACTTTCTTGTAAAGTATTTGGCATTAAAATTATCAGTTACGACCTTTTGCTTAAGCTCAACTTAATAAGACAAAAAGTTACTGTACACCTATTTAAATATCTTGATTACAATTATTAATAGATAAAAGGATAAAGTATTAAGATATAGATTTACAGTATTTATATTAACAGTTAGTTTTTATTAGCCAAAGACAAGTTAATTCAATGACAATTTGTGCTTTTTGGTAGTGAATTGAAATTCTAGCATTGAAGTAAAGCTTACCAGGTTGGAGTCTATCCAGCCAAGTTCAATCTCTTTGCATGCAAATCTGCAACAAAAGAAGTAGTAGCCATATATAAAGCATTTATTCTCTGAATAGTTAATGAACAATGTTACACTAACAAAAAAATAAAAAGGCACAAGTTAAAGGTGAAAGTTGTAAAAAAAATGAAAATGCCATCTTGGTAGAAGTGTAGATCAGATTCAAATTAAAAATAAAACTCTTAGATGAAGACAAGTGCTTCATATTTTACATTCAGAACATACCAACTCGTTATCCTATTGGATGTTTTTTGAAAGTAAAAGCACTACCGGAACAACTAACATATACTACAGTTATGCCTGAAATTATTACAGCTGGGTCACACTAGCTAGGGTGAACCCTTCCAAAAGCTTAAAGAAGCAGTGCTATAGAGATTAGACTTTTTTAATTATAAGGTGGCACACATGATATGCTATGAATAGAAATGATAGCTAGCGTAAAAATAACTATGTATATATGCATGGAATGAAAAAATTATACCCAGGCTTTGGCGTACAACCATTTTAAGATCAACTTGGAATCTTTCCTCCTCTGCATCTTCTACTTGCAACTCTCCCATCATCTTTGATCCATTATTTTGCCACACTGATGCACATACCAGCAACAACAACTTAATTATTTCCATACTCAAAAGATGTTTGTATTATTATTAGTATTTTAAGAAACATTATAAATTACTTAAACTAGGCTCACCAACTGATGAGACATATTCAAACTTTCCATCAACTTGCATTGTCTGGAAGAATTTTTTCTTTTATGTTTTTTCCTGCACGACGATATGGACCATTCTCTGGAACAACTCCATTAGGCAAACTTGTTGCACCACATATCAATTCCACCACCAAGACCCATTAAAGAAATAACACTATCAAACTAAGTTAACAAAGCCATCCACAAAACAGACCATAAGAAACCAACATTCAACAAACAAACCAAGAAAACTAGCCAAGGAGAATCTCGATGTTCATTTGGGCATTTGACCAAACACAAAACTCAGCAACCCACAATATTCAATAATTGTTCCAAAACCCTTCAATCAGTCATTTTACAGAACTTGATGCTGACAATAACCTTAGAGAAAAGATTAAAGCTCAAAAGAAGATTGAACAAGAAGACTCAAGAGAACAAGGACACAGGTGAAATTGAAATGGCGGAATTCCTGCCACTTAAAGGAGAATGAAACTTGACGGTTACTTGGGCGGGAGTTCAAAACGTCTCCTAGAAGTCTATGTCGTGATTAACCACAATTCCCACTACCGCACTATTGCACGATCTCTAAAAACGTGGCCACTCCCCAAGTGACACGTGTGCATGGGAAAAAAGCGTGAATGGTATGTTTCTGTCAACATTAATAAGGGTACAAAACCCGCTTCCAAAGATCACAACAAACGATCATAAATGGACAGAAAATCATCATCATCGACGTCTCGTCTACCTGCCAAGATCAGACTTATCCAAAATAAGTTAAAAAGGGCTACATTGGGACAACTCATCATTCATAACCCGGACTACCTTGTCCAGGTTCATTCGTCAACATGATCTGAGCTAAAGAACTTCTCTTGGCAAAACCCAAGGTCCACCCTTGATACTCTACAAAACCCAAGGTCTGCCCGTGGTACTCTATAAAACCTGAGGTCCGCCCTTGGTATTATACAAAATCCAAGGTTCGCCCTTGGTTCGAGGTCCGTCCTTGGTAACTTGCAAGTGAATAAATCCAAACTATGCTGTCCGAGGTCCGTCCCAGGTCCGTCCGAGGTAACTTGCAGGTGAATAAATCCAAACTACGCCAAACCCATGGTTCTTAAGTCTAAAGTTTTGGTCAACCTCAACAAAGCTATTGACTCCGACACGTGACATCATCCGTCTACCCTCGGGGGCTGACAACACTTGTTATACTACTATGACACTGGACATTCTGCATCGACACTCTTTCATCCTCTTTTGCCCATAAATTGGCTCAGAGGTGGGGGGCTTATATACAGTCCAAAATAGTAAAGTGACACGTGCCTATCTAATAAAGGTCATTATACACTTGGGCACCCTCCACATCAGCACCGCCACATCAAAAAAGTGATTACTCAACCTTCAAGTGGCAACTTGGACACACTTGTCGGGGTCCCATGTCAACATAGCTACAGTAGCATGGACGTCGACCCTCTACAGGAGCACGGACACCAACAATATTATCTTTTCCCTAACATCATATCTATTATACCAAGATATTTAAATAGGTGTAACCACCTTATCATCTCAACAAGTTATCTACTAATTGTTTCTTGTCTACAAGTAACAATATATCAACAAGGTACACATTATCTCCCATTTGAAATATAGATAACTACCTGCTATTATCTGTTATTCTTATCTTCTTAACAGATTATCTATAAGCAATGACCCAAGGCCCATACTCCACGCTATAAATACAATCATCCAGGTTCTCTCCAACACACTACTTCACATCTCGAATTACATTCCAGATTGACTATACACTTATCTCACATCACATTCTCATCTATACTTGAATGCATTACTCAAGTCTTTCTTTCTATACATCTTAGGCTAAGTTCTCACTTAGTCATTCTTTAACAATTGATGTACTTACTTGAGCGTTGGAGTGTTTTTCCTTTGTTTTGCAGGTCCCTCCTCTAAGAAAAACCTACTCACTTCCTGTTGCGATAACCGCACACTACGGCAAGTGCAGCGCTCGTTTCAAGTAATAAAGTGGGTAAGTAGAGTATCGTTCTCCACAGGGATTGGAGTGAAATTCACAGTAATATTAATGCTAAGTAATTGAAAGTAACAAGAAAAGAAGTGTTTTGGAGAGTTTGTTTGTAGTGTTGAATGTTTGAAGGTAAAAATAGACTATAAAGGAAATGCAGTAATTAATTCGGAGTGTTACCAATGGAAGAGACAATTGTGGTCAGGCACAATCACTAATGTTCCCTACCTCTTTCACTTAACTGATTTATCAAGTTTGATCACTCAATGATACATCTTTTCTATTTTGGTAAATTCTAATTCCTTAGCAATTTAACCCTTTAACAACAATCCTAATTCCTTAGCAATTCTTGTCAAGCATGTAAAAGACTATATCATGAGGGTTGCTATTTCCTATTGATCAGAGAATAAATCTTTTCTACTTTAGTTAATCCCTAATCCCTTAGTGAATTAACCCTTTAACCTGAATCAAAAACTCAATTCCTTGGTGAATTCTATCAAGTTAAGCATGTAAAATACTATATTATAAGGTTCCGCAGCCACGCATCCCTATCCCTAGGTAATGAATAACTGTTATTTTAGTAAGGTCAGAAATTAGAATCCCAATCCCCATTGCAAATCCTAACCCTCAATACCTAAATAGAATGGTCAATTCTAAATAAGAATAAAACAATGAAGAATAGAGTAAAATAAAACAATAAGAATTCTCATTCAATACCAGTCAAGTTACAGAGGAGTTTACATTAGTTCATGGCCTTCCCACAATACAAAATTTAGCCTGCCATAGGCTTCAAAGAAACCAAAGCTGTCAAATAAAACATGATTCTGCAGTGACCTAGCCTTGATTCTTGACTTCCAAGGGTTTAGAATGATGTAGGGA
>PYAF01005996.1:168504-179306 GCA_007407185.1 Glycine tomentella
GGAGAGTCCCTTTCTTCAGTCCAGAAGGCTTTCTTTTATAGATGAATTTAATTAGAGTAACAAAGCCTCTTTCTGTGCCCAATTTCGAACTCAATCTTTTTAAATCAGGAAACAGCACCTTCGCAGCGCGGCTCGCGCGGGTTGCTGCGCTGATCGCGCCAGCAGTTCGAATTCATGGCGCTGATGGCGCGGGTGTCTGTGCTAATCGCGCAGATAGCACGAGTTGAAAGGCTGATCCAGGCATCTGGCGCGGATCACGCGGGATGTGGCGCTATCCGCGTGGAGCTTACGAATTGATGACACTATTGGCGTGGATCCTGGCGCGAGTGGCGCGACTAGTTCGAGTTGAATGCCTATATTTTCCATCATGGCGCGACTCGCGCGGATGCTGGTGCGATCCGCGCGGGACTTTGAACCTTGTTTTCTTCTTTATATGGTTGAATCTCGTCTTTTTGGCCCTAAAAACACATCTTGGTAATAAAATGAGCTATAATCAAATATAATTGACAAACTAGCCTATAACTAATCTAATTCCTAATGATTTAATCGAAATATAACCTAAAACTATCCTAAAACTAAGATATGTTTGCAACACATCACTTCCCGACAACACAAGATTTGGAGTCCACTAAGGCCACATCTAGCCCACACGTGGAATTTCCAGATTTTGGTAAGAACAACAACAATCTGTAAATAACCAATTCACTGCCCTTTTTGCAAGTGTAAACATAGAGTGAACAATAGATTTTCTTTTATCAAGATCACCTACAAAATATGAATCAACATAGCCCCTGAAAATAAATTTTGATCCTTCAAAACATAATGTAACACCTAATGTTCCTTTGATGTATTTAAGGATCCTCTTCACAACACTCCAGTTCTCTCTACTAAAATATTCCATGAACCTACTAACTACTTTTACTGCTTGTGCAATGTCTGGTCTAGTACAAATCATGCGTACATAAGGCTTCGCACCGTTAATGCAAACGGTACTCGAGACATTTCCATCCTCTCCATTTCATTGCTAGGACTCATACTTGAGGATAACCTATAATTGATAGAAAGCGGGATAGAAATTGGCTTACAATCTTGCATGTTGAAGCGCCACAAGACTTTCAATAAGTAATTCTTCTGAGAAAGTCAAACCTTCTTGTCTTTTCTTTCTTGGTGAATTTGCATCCCAAAAATCTTGTTTTTAAGTTGCAAGTTCCTCATATCATACTCCCTAGCCAACTATTCCTTCAACTCTTGGATTCGATCTTTGTTTGGGCCTAACACTAACATGTCATCCACAAACAACAAAAAAAATAATGAAATCATTGTCCTCAAATCCATTGTAGTACGTACAATGATCTGAACTCAGTTTGTTGTATCCAAGGCTAACAATGAAGGAATCAAATCTCTTGTATCAATGTCTTGGCGCCTGCTTTAGACCATACAGAGATTTGGCAACCTACAAACTAAGTTTCCTTGTTCTTCAAAGACTTTCGATTAGAAAATATATATCTCTTCTTTTAGTTTTCCATGGAGAAAATTAGTCTGTACATGAAGTTGCTCAAGATGTAAATCAGATGGGGCACACATAGCTAGAACAACTCTGGTTGTGGTCAATCTAACAACTAGAGAGAATATCTCATTGAAGTTGATGCCTTCTTTTTGAGCATATCCCTTTACCACCAACCTTGCACGATATCTTTCCACTTGATCATTGCCATCGTGTTTAATCTTATAGACACATTTGCATCTTATGGATTTTTGACCTTTTGGAAGTTTAAGAAGTTCCCAAGTCTTGTTCTTATGCAAGGTTCCATTTCTTCATGCATTATTGTCATCCACAAAGAAGCATCTAAACTATTCATAGCATCTTGAAAAGTTAATGGTTCTCCTTCTTCAGTTAGAAGATAGTACGCATCATGGATTATCATGACATAATCTAAGTACCAAGCTGGTATAGATTTATCCCTTGTTGATCATTGAAGTACTTATCCACCATTGGCCTCATTTGGTTCTTGTTCTTCATGTTCCTATTCGGCTTTAGAAGAGTTATCTTCTCTTGACTTCTCTATCTACACTATAACAGTGTCTTTGGTAGTGTTGTCATCTTTCTGCTCACTTTGTAGTTCCTTTTTCTCCAAAAACTACATCCCTACTAACAACAACATTGTGGGTAGTGGGATCCCACAGACGATACCCCTTAACATTGTCAGCATACCCCAAGTATATACATTTTCTGGATTTTGGATTTAACTTTGTTCTTTCTTGGGAGTTCTGCATCACGTACACTGGACATCCAAACACTTGTAAGGAGAATAATCATTTGTTTTTCCTTTCCACATCTCCATCAATGTCTTTAAACCAATCATTGTTGATGGTGAATGATTTATCAAGTAACAGGCGGTCTTAATTGCTTCTGCTTAGAAAGATTTGGCTACACTCGTTGTTCTCATCATGAATGTTGTTCTATCCAGGAGAGTTTTCTTCATCCATTCTGCCACACTATTCTGTTGAGGTGTGTGTGGAACTGAGAATTGTCTCATAATACACTCTTACTTGCAGAATGCCAAAAAAATGCCATTTACATATTGTCCTCCATTATTTTCCCTCAAGCACTTAATTCTTTACCAGTTTCTAGCTCCACTTGTGCTTTGAATTCCTTGAATACAAGAAACACATATGACTTCTTCTTGATTGGGTACACCCACAATCTCCTAGAGTATCATCAATGAATGACACAAAATACTTTGCTCCTCTTAAGGATACTTCCGGTGATTCCCCTACATCAAAATGGGTCAAGTCTAGTATGTGTTTGCTTCTGGTAGTTACTTTTGCAAACTTCAATCAATGTTGCTTACATATCACACAGTGCTCACAAATGAAAATTTGACTATTTTGATCCCATGTAAAAAATTATGTTCCGTAAGAATTTCCAAACCTCACTCTGATATGTGACCTAATCTACAATGCCACATCATTGTTGCTTCTTCTTGACTTGTTGCTACAACTGATGCATCTTCTTCCTACAACGTATCTCCTAAAAACATGAATAGATTAGGTGTGATCTTTTCATCTTTCATCACTACAAGATTGCCTTTGCTACATTTAAGATCCCACCTTCAGTATGGATCTTGCACCTGAGGTCATCCAATTTCCCAATGGACAATAAATTGTTCTTCAAACCTTTCACATGTTGTACCCCTAGAATTGTGCGTATGGTACCATTATTCATTTTTATTTTGGCAGTACCGACTCCAACTATTTCCATGGCATGATCATTCCCCTTGAACACAGATCCTTCTAAGATAGGTTCATAAGTGCAAAACCAATCTCAACATGGAGTCATGTGCCAAGTTGTACTTGAATCCAATATCCACCAATCATGTAGTTGTCTTCCACTTGTAGAACTAATTGCTACTTCACTACACAGGACTTTCGCATTATTTGAGGTACTAGCAACACAACCTTGAGAGGTTGATGCTCTAAAGTTCTCTCCTCCACTCTTCTTATGCCAACAATCCTTCTTTGTTCCCTCTCATGCCACAATTATAGTGTTTAAGGTTCTTCCTTCTTAGGGAATTTTTATATACCATATTTTTAACTCCCACTAAAGCCATGTTTCATTGATCTACCTCTCGTCATCATTAAAGCCTTTGCTAACGTGAAATTTTCCAGCTTGTCTTCCTTAGTCTTTCGTCTAGATTCTTCTTCAGGGATAGCTTTGACTACATCATCAAAGATTAGATGACTGACAATATTGTTATTTATTATGTTGATGACGAGTTGATCATAAGAATCTGGTAAACTCTGAAGTAGAAGCTTTGCCCGTTAAAGGGTTTTCACGTTAAAATATTGTGTGAATTCCCATTTTTCTCATATCTTATTTTAGCTGCGAGATATTATTTTGTTACTCTGGTTCCTAAAGTGGTATTGGCTGATCTTATTTTACTGTGATATAAGCTGGTATGGTGTTGGAGAAAATTCTTAGTATGCTCTATGGTTATGGTTAGTCTTATCTACCACATCAAAACATAACTATTCTTGTTACTAGATATACAATGAGGTAGCTGTAAGCATTAATCTATAATTTCATGTTCAATAACAATCATATCAAGAACATAAAAAAGATCTTGAGAATTCATGAGTTTTACATAAACATACCTTTGTCCATAATTGCAGAAGATCTTTTAATGATATAATACTTTCTCAGAGTCTTGACCCTTTCAATTCTTGTATCTTTTTTGATAGGGATGAGATACAACTTTCATGGGCTGACAATGATGGTCTTTTATGTTTATATATATATCTTTTTAGAAACCAAATGTCTTTTATACTTTCTGATAACTGCACCTATCAACATTTATCTATTTTATAACTTCCAGTAACTTCCTTAACTTCTCATAACTCCCATACCAATATTACCTTTTTACCCTTTTCTCATTAAATCAAAATAACACTATTTTTATACATGAGATGCATAATGTTTTACATTCTCCCACTTGGCTCATGTCATAAAGTGTCCCTTCATGATTTAATGAAATTCATCATAATGCGCATACATAAAGATAAAGGTTTCATACATTGGCCTCATCATACATCATGATCAAAAATAAAATCCAATATGAGTCATGGAGGTTGTATGCTATCAAATCGGCATAGTTCCTTCCATGTACCACTATATTAGCTCTTCTTCCTAATATGATACTTTAATGGAAGTTTACATCATAATGTCCCACAATAATACTATTATGTCTTCTTTAGGAACAAATCCTGTATTCTCAAAATAATCATTCATACATGCATGGATACATAAATTTGAAAATAGGATTATTTTCAGAAACTTAAACATCATTGAATTCAGAGTGTCAATAGTCAATAATTTCAATAACGATCAACATTCATTAGCTAACATAATACCCATACTACATACATGAT
Source organism: Glycine tomentella (assembly GCA_007407185.1). Lineage (NCBI taxonomy): Eukaryota > Viridiplantae > Streptophyta > Magnoliopsida > Fabales > Fabaceae > Glycine > Glycine tomentella. Next base: position 173,434 of record PYAF01005996.1, read on the forward strand.
CAGAAAACATCTTGGGCGATAATCCCTTCGTCAAGGGATCAACTATCATAAGATCAATACTAACATGCTCTATAGACACTCTATGTTTCTGAACCTCTTCTTTAACGACAAAGTATTTTAATTCCATATGCTTAGCACCTTTTGAATAATTGTCATTTTTTTATAAAAGAAGACTGCTGCGGAATTATCACAATAAATTTTCAGCGGCCTATCAATAATCTTGACCAATTCAAGCCCTGAAATAAAGTTCCGCAACCATTTAGCCTGAACCATGGCCTCAAAGCATGCCACAAATTCAGCTTTCATAGTGGATGCAACAGTTACAAATTGCTTCACACTTTTCCATGATATAGAGGTTACTAGACCTCCTATAAGTAAACATGTGACCTTTAGTGCCTTGCAAATATTTCAGAACATTCTTTGCAGTTTTCCAATGATTCATACTAGAATTAATCTGGTATCTTTTCAACATTCCAACTGCAAAGCTAATATTTGGTCTCGTACAAGTCTGAGCATGTATGAGGCTCCCAACAAGTGATGCATATGTAATGGCTTTCATTTCCTTTACATTCCAATTTATTCTTAGGAGATTGCATGAGACTAAACTTGTCTCCTTTCTGAATTGGTACTGGAGACGATGAGCAATTTTTGCATTCTGAATCTCTCTAAAACTTTATTAATATATGCTTTCTAAGACAAACCCAACAATCCTTGTGATCTATCATGGAATATTTCTATCCTAATCACATAGGATATCTCACCCATATCTTTCATTTCAAAGTTACTAGAGAGAAACTTCTTAGTCTCATTTAAAAGACCAATATCGTTAGTTGCAAGCAAAATATCATCAACATACAGAATCAATAGTATAAACTTGCTCCCACTGACCTTTAGATATATACATTGATCAACAATGTTTTCTTTAAATCCAAAGGAAACAACGATATCATTGTACTTAAGATACCATTGTCTTGAAGCTTGTTTAAGTCCGTATATTGATTTCTTAAGTTTGAACACCATGTGCTCTTTTCCCTTTTTTATGAACCCTATTGGTTGGTCCATGTACACATCTTCCTCTAAATTCCCATTTAGAAAGGCAGTTTTCACATTCATCTGGTGTAACGCTAGATCATAATGAGCCACCAATGCCATAATGATTCTTAGAGAATCCTTTCTTGAAACCGATGAAAAAGTTTCTTTGTAGTCAATGTCATCTTTCTGAGTGAATCCCTTTGCAACTAGTCTGGCCTTATAACGTTCCAAGTTACCATGAGAGTCATGTTTGGTCTTAAAGACCCACTTACAACCAACTCTCTTGCACCCTTCTGATAACTCAACAATATCCCAAAGTCAAATTCAGTTCCATAGATTTCAACTCATCTTTCATGGCATCTAACCACTTATCACCATTTTCATTATTCACGCTTTGTAAAAACGTTACTGGATCATCTTTTACACCCAAGTCAAATTCAGACTCTTGTAGATATACCACATAATCAATAGAAATAGCAGATCTCCTTTCCCTTTCAGATCTTTTCAATGCTATTTGTTGTGGTTCTTCTGCAATGGGTTCATTCAGTTCATTGGGAATAGTTTCATCATGAATAATGGGATCATTCATTTGTGGTTTTTCATTATTATTAATCGATTCAATAACATGAGGAACAACAACTTTACTAGACCTACAAGTCCATGAAACTTGTATTATCACTTGATGAATATCCACTTTATGTGGTATTTCACTCCCACTAACTTCACTATTCTCAATGAACCTTAGCATTTCCAAATTCAACGATCCTCGTGGTATGATAAGGACAATAATATCTATACCCTTTCAAATTTTCTGGATAACCAATGAAATAATCACTGATTGTCCTTGCATCCAGTTTCTTTTCTTGCGGATTGTAGTATCTAATTTCTGACTAACAACCCCAAACATGTAGGTGTCTTAAACTAGGTTTCCTTCCAATCCAAAGTTCAAAAGAAGTCTTTGGGACTGGCTTACTAGGAACCCTGTTTAATACGTACATGGCAATTTTTAGAGCATAAGTCCACAGTGAAACAGAAAAAGAAGAATTACTTAACATACTCCTAACCATATCCAACAAGGTCCTATTATGTTTTTCTGAAACACCATTTTGTTGTGGTGTATCGGGCATTGTGTATTGAGCACAAATACCTCGCTTTTCCAGGAATTTAGCAAATGGGTCCGGATGTTGTCCACTTTCATTATACCTTCAATAATACTCACCACCCTATCAGACCTGACAATTTTCACCTTTCTGTCTAATTGCATTTCAACTTCATTAATGTAAATCTCTAAAGCATTTATAGCTTGAGATTTATCATGTAGCAAATAGACATAACCATAACGTGAATAATCATCAATGAAGGTGATAAAATATTTTTCTTTAATGAAAGCATTAACATCAAATGGACCACATACATCAGCGTGTATAATTTCAAGAAGCTGAGTGCTTCTTGTGGCTCCTTTCTTTGTGTGTTTTGTTTGTTTGCCTTTGATACAATTCACATAAACATTCAGATCGGTAAAATCTAAATCCGGAAGGACTTCATTCTTCACCAATCTTTTCATTCTTTCTTTGGAAATGTGTCCCAAACGTTTATGCCACAGGCGGAACATTCATTTATTAACGTACCTTTACTACCAACATTATGATGCAGAGTCATAAGTGTTTCAGCATAAAGATTATCAAGACATTATTTATATAATCCATCACATAATGTACCATTGCCAATCAAATGATTGTGCTTGTACAAACTGAAACTACCACTAGAAACATGAGTTGTACATCCAAAATCAATCCACCAAGTACTATACGGAACTTCAGCAAGGTTTGATTCATAACGTACATAAGCACAAGGCTTACCATTCTTTTTAAACCAAGCCTTACGTTTAGGGCAATCCTTTGGAAGTGCTCAGCCTTACGACAGAAATTACATTTGTTTCCATTATGTTCCTTCTTGTGGATTTGAGAAGAGGAGGCCTAATTGATCTTCAATGGTCTTCTTCCCTTCTTCTCATGTTTCTTACCACTTTTCTTTTCAACTCCTTGATGTTTGACATAATTGATGAAATGAATTTCCTGGTTCTTTATTCTGGTTTCCTCTTGAACTAACATACTGTGCAATTCATGCACATTCCATTTGTCTTTCATGGTGTTATAGTTCATTTGGAAAGGACCATACTCAGATGGTAATGAGTTCAATATGAACTGCACCAGGAAATTCTCATCCACAACCATTCCCAATGATTTCAATTTTGTTGCAATGTTTATCATTTCAATAACATGCTCATGCATAGTACGTGAACCATCAAATTTCATGGTGGTCAACGTACTCATAAGTGTCCCAGTATGAGACTTATCAGTAGTTTAGGAGCACTCTTCCGCAAGTTTTATCATTTCTTTACCACTTTCAGTTTGTGGAAAAGTTGACTTAATGTTGCTTGCAATGCTCATTCACATGTACATCAGACTCAACCTATTGGATCTTTCCCAATTCTTAAAATGGACTCTTTAATCCTCAGTGCTTGCATCAGTAATAACATTAGGTTTCTATTCTCTAAGAGCCAAATCCAGATCCATTACCCCAAGGTAAAATTCAATTTGCTCTTTCCATTCAGATAAGTTTTTTAGTCCATTGAAAATTGCAATAGTTGAGAAAAGCGAATGTGTAGCAACAGGTACTTTAAGGTATAACATTTAAAACATTAATGCTTTGAGTCATACATATCACATACTAACATACTTCACAGATTCATACATCATAAAATGCATATTAATGTTCACCTTTGGGGATCCATTAATACACAATGTTCAACTTTAATGATTCTAATAAATTTTGATTTTCATAATTTGATAATAATACATACACTAACTAGAATTACTTACCATATGTGGATGTGTAAATAGAACTAGTCGTGTATCTATTATGCCAACTTTATGTTTATTTATTATGACGACAAATAATTATCCTTTGGGTTGATCCTTAATTCCAAACTTTAAACATTTCATAAACAATAAGTGATTTTTACACTTTATCATATTCTCGGCAACTTCAATTGTTCTCTAACTACCAAGAACTAAGAATAAACTTTTATATATATCTATGCCACATAATGCAAATTCATGAAACCATAAATAATGGGTCTTGCAATAATTGAATTCAATAGAGGTATCTACAATAATTGCATAACATATATATATATATATATATATATATATATCAGTAGACTTGCATCAGATTTGATGAAAAAACCATCATGAAAACCAAAACGTTGAATTGAATTTTCAATATACATATAAAGTCACCACTGTTAACGTCTTTATTCTTTCTTCAAAGAATCCATACATCGTTAATGGAAAATATCTTTCTCTTAATCATGACTTTTGAAAACTTAATTTCTCAAAAATGAAGAATTCATTCATAACTATACATGAAAAAAACATGAATTCCCAAACACATGCTTTGATACCACATGTAAGTATTAATCTATAATTTCATGTTCAATAACAATCATATCAAGAACATGAAAAGGATCTTGAGAATTCATGAATTTTATATAAACATACCTTTGTCCATAATTGTGGAAGATCTTTTAATGATATAATACTTTCTTAGAGTCTTGACCCTTTCAATTCTTGTATCTTTTTTGATAGAGATGAGAGACAACTTTCATGGGCAAACAATGATGACATTTTATGTTTCTATATATATCTTTTCAGAAACCAAATGCCTTTATACTTTCTGATAACTGCACCTATCAACAGTTATCTATTTTATAACTTCCAGTAACTTCCTTAACTTCTCATAACTCCCATATCAATATTACCTTTTTACCCTTTTCTCATTAAATCAAAATAACACTATTTTTATACATGAGACACATAATGTTTTACAGTAGCGTGAAAGTGCATGTCTAGGAAAGTTCTATCTAAGGAAGGACTTGATATTTAAATGTGTCCATTGGTGACCCACCTCTCTGTTCTGGGAACTTACCTAGTGTACTGGTTCATGGTCTACAATCACTATTCCAATAGGCAGTACATACAGTGGAAGTGGTATGAAATCATGGCAACAAATTACGAGATAGAGAAGTTCAATGGGAGTAAATTATTCTTATGGAATGATGTGTTGCAAACACATCTTAGTTTTAGGCTAGTTTGAGGTTATACTTTGATTAAATCATTAGGAATTAGATTAGTTATAGGCTAGTTTGTTAATTATATTTGATTATAGCTCATTTCATTACCAAGATGCTTTTCAGGGCCGAAAAGGAGGAGAATAAGGCAAAAGAAGAAGAAAAGCAGGTCAAGGATCCCGCGCGGTTCGCGCCAGGATCTGCGCGAGTCGCACCACATGCAAAAATACAGTGCCCAGCTCGAAAACTCCCACGCTACTAGCGCCATGAATTTGAACTTGTGGCGCGATCAGCGCCACAACCTGCTCGATCCGCGCTGCGAAGGCGCTGTTTCCTGATTTAAAAAGATTTGGTTCGAAATTGGGCACAGGAAGGGGCTTTGTTACTCTAATTAAACCATTCTATAAATACAAGGCCTCTGGACTGAAGAAGGACACACTAGACTCTCTACACCATTAGACACCACTCAAAGGCTTAGAAATCATTGGAAGTCAAGGATCAAGGCTAGGCCACTGCAGAATCATGTTTTATTTGACAGCCTTGGTTTCTTTGAAGCCTATGGCAGGCTAAACTTTGTATTGTGGGAAGGCCATGAACTAATGTAAACTCCTCTGTAACTTGACTGGTATTGAATGAGAATTCTTGATTGTTTTATTTTACTCTATTCTTTATTGTTTTATTCTTATTTAGAATTGGCCATTCTATTTAG
>PYAF01005996.1:198498-224051 GCA_007407185.1 Glycine tomentella
TCAATCTAATTATTTGCTATTTACAACCATGAAAGTCAAATTCGTAGCCCAAAATTACAAGTGCAGAGACACTAACTTCAAAGCTAAAAATGACCCTCTAAATAACAAAATTGGCCTCAGGATATTTGTAGTAAACTTGTAGATATTTTCGTTATCTTTCCAGGGACTCCTAGAATGCTCCATTCGGAGATTGGTAGCACCCAATAAGCCCTGCACAAGTCAGATACGTCAAGTGAGCAAAAATCCGAAAATACGCAACAATTAGTAATTAAGCCCACTTACTTGCCTAGGCCCAAAAACTGAATTAGAATAGGAAAATAAAGGTCAAAGAGAGGTCAAATAAGCTAAGAAGGATAGAAAAATATTCAACTAAAAACCCTCTATCAATGGTATACGATGGATATACAAATCCGTACTGTGGGATCAACGGTGCGGGAAACCAGGGGGGGTACTGTGAGCCGGGAGCATCATGTGGTGGGCACCAGTACTGCTGAGATAGGCCCGAAGGGTACCCTGGTGCGTAGAACATGCCTGTAGGACATGGAGGAAGTGGCGGTACAATCACAGGTGTGTCCGCAATAGGCGGAGTGAAGTGTTGAAGGGGTAATCCCTCGTGACACACATACCTGTTCCTGCAAACCACTGGAGGAGCCTTGATCTGACGCCGCACGGGTGAGGGTGCAACATCTCCAGGATCAGTTACTTTGTCTAAATCGTCGCATGTGACGATAAGTCAAACCGCCTCCTGGTGAATCTGACGCAAGTCGAATGCCCCCTATGCCTCATCTGAAGTCATGTGGACAACCATCTCCACTCGATCCGTCTAAACATCAATAATTATTAGTGAATATAAAATGTAAAGTAATATGCAAAATACACGACTATAATTAATGTGCGTACCATATGTGCATTCAACGCGGCTCTGCGGGTCATCCAGCAACAGGTAATAGATAAATACCACTACATGTACTCACTGTTTATAGATATGCACCCGTCTCTCCGCATAGGTTGAACGTCCTACAACACTAGGGAATATCTGTGTACCCATTGCGCAATGAGAAAACCATGCCGCTGACTCCAGTTCACGTCTGTCTTCCCTGTAATACTAATTGTCAGCAGCTCACTACAATTAATAGGATCATCTGGAATTGGATGGTCAAATCCAAACTGATGCAACACTCGATCCGATTGCTGGTAGACGACAACCTCGTAACAAATAAGAGGACAAACAACCAACCATCTCTGAGCCATCTCAACCTCCGGTGGATGGACCATATCTACAATGTCATAAGCCCTCCAACGTATGTCTCTTCGATGCATGACATCAATATAATGTCGATATCTGCGAATGTTTGTATACACAGTTTGTCATGTATTGTATACATTAAACATGCAACAACAAAATTAACGATTTACAAACATATACTCCCAACACAATTAAAACAACAAACAATAACATTGAAAAAACAATACCTGTGGGCGTATAACTCGCGCTCGATGACATCCTGATCTTCCACCCTGGGAAGGTTAGGAGAAATGGTCGGGAATCGCGTCCAAGCCCATATCTGCAACAATAAAGCACATCCACCCATCTCACGACGTGCTGGACATGTCGCCTTACACAACTCCCTATGCAATGATGCAAGAACTGCAGAGCCCCAACTAAACGTGCATGTGTGCTAACAATCATCTAGAAATAACAAGTACCGAGCGGGCACAAAGCTCGAAGCCGTGTCAACAAACAACATACGACCTAAAATGCACAATATCAATGCATGAGTGTATCTCCGGCATCCAACTTCCATGCCAACGTGGACTGCATAATCATTAAACTGCTCCCGTAAGTAGTGCAGGCCCAACAAATCGCCGTGCAAATCCCTACCAGCAGCCAGCTCAACCCCTAACAGGTCACCAATAATAGCCTAGAAATTATGTCGTCCATGACGGCCAGTAACAACATCACCATCGGTCGGCAGCCCTAACAGATGATGTACATCCTCCAGGGTGATTGTCACCTCACCCATCGTCATGTGAAATGTACGTGTCTCTGGGCGTCATCGCTCAACAAGCGCAGACACGAGGTGGTGGTCAATGTAAATAAATAAATTACAAAATAGAAATGAATACAATACAATACAAGTACACATTTACAATACAATTAAAACATGTTAATTGGAAGTTAACACGTATGTTGAATATGGGTACCTCGTGATTGCGCAGATGCGCAACGTGATAAAAACTAGCGTCTCTAAGCCACGGTTGGATGTCCTCAAGTATATCGTTATGATCGTGTGTCGCGGCATGCCTAACATTAAGTACACGCTCGCGCATGGTCGGATCACCCTGCAAGTTCAACACAAACATTGATATATGTTTCTCTTGTAGTGTCAGCAGAGTCTGTACAGATGGACTCGGGTCAATCACGCTCAGTGGAGACTCAGCCGGTGGGGTCGGTCCAACATTGTCATCGTGATCCATTACTCTCTATTACTAAATTTTTTCATTCAAAATTAATAAACAATCCTAAACAACGAATGCCTAACCAAAATAAAGTATTTTAATATATCGACATTATATTGGAACACTTGATATTATAAGACATTATATAAATCGACCTATTAAAATCGATTTTGTAGTCTATATAAGACATTATATCATATTATAATATTAATCAAATCAGTCATTTTTGTCCTTCTTTCAAAATTTAAAATCAACCATTTTTGCAAAAATAATTATCCAGAATGCCACGTGTAATATTTCCATGAACAAGCCAATTATGTGGTCCCACGTGTCGGAGAAGGAATATGTTGCTTGGTAGGCCAACGAATCATGATAAAAAAAAAATCAAACCAACTGCTTTTCAAATTGTTTCACCATTTTTTTTCAAATAATTGAATTAAATTAGAAGATCGATTTAAAATTGAACTACTTTGAATCAATTTTAAATTGATTATAAGATTAAGATAAATTTTAAATAGATTTTCTAACTGTTTTTTTATTTTCAAATGTTTTCTTATTTACTTCAAAATTAGTTCTATTAACTAAATTAGTTTTGTAAAACAATACAGTTTTCTAAAAATCATTTTGAATAAAAACCTGTATTTTGAATCAATTTTAAATTGATTATAAGAATTAGACCACTTTTAAATAGATTTTCTAAATATTTTTTATTTTCAAATTTTTTTTATTTACTTGAATATTAGTTCTATTAACTAAATTAGTTTTGTAAAAAAATACAGTTTTTTTAAAATCATTTTCAATAAAAACCTGTATTTTGAATCAGATTTAAATTGATTATAACAATTAGATCAATTTTAAATAGATTTTCTAACAGTTTTTTAAAATCATTTTCAATAAAAACCTTATTTTGAATCAGTTTTAAATTTGATTATAAGAATTACACCACTTTTAAATAGATTTTATAATTTTTTTTTTATTTTCAAATATTTTTTTATTTACTTGAATATTAGTTCTATTAACTAAATTAGTTTGTAAAACAATACACTTTTTTTTAAAAATCATTTTAAATAAAAATAGGTCGGTTACCATCCAGCTAAATACGTCCAGATCGCCACGTGTCCTGCTCGGCTAATGGGGTGACGCCACATCGGCTCACCAATTTCACCTACGAAGCCAACGAATTATGCCATGCCACATTCCGACATATATTATTGTAGGCGTGACATTCTGGGTAATTGTTTATGAAAAACTGGCACTTTGACCAATGTCTCTAAATATTAAGCTAACCATAGCATGAAATAATAAAATTAAGGTAAACACAACCATAATTATTTATTTTAAATGATTTTGTTAGCAATGCATCAAACAATAAAATTAACACACACACACATATATTTAAACACAATTAAAGTCATGTCATTTTAATTTAAAGCCATTAAAAAAATTTAAATAAATTGGTATGTGTCACATTATAATTTAAAGCCATTATAATTATTTAAATCATCTTCTAACCTAATGTTTTACATCATCCTCTAATCTAAAGTTTTCAATCATCTTCTAATCTAATGTTTTAAATCATCCTCTAACCTAATGTTTTAAATAAATAAAAAATTTAACAATTAAAATACAAAAATAAAAACATAAACAATAATTAAAAATAAAAACTAACCTTGGGAGGAAGTGGAGTATGATTGAAAGAGTAAAATGAGAGTGAGAGTAAAATTGAGGGAGAAGGTGAAAGTGAAAGGGAGGTAGGGTTGGGGGGGGTATATATATAAGGTGGGCCAGCTGGACCTATTCCGCTGGTCCACCAGCGAATTAGGCCAAATTCGGTACTCTGCCAGGCGAGGTATGCATTGGAAGCCACGTGGTTGGACCGCTCAGCGTGCCCAATTGCCCGAGTGGCATTTTGGACAAACTTTTCCTTGACGTGGCATTCTGACCACTTTTTTTTTTTAAAACGTGGCAGAAAGGCCACTGTTCCATGTTATTCATCCTGCTAATTAGTTATGGGTTTCTGTGATCAGAGATAAGTACATGAAAGATGGAAGTCTCTTTTTGGTCAGGAAGATAAAAGGATCTATCACTTAGAATTGTAGTCAAAGCCCTGGATTGTTTGGAGGATGGGTTCAGTATAAAACTTGGGGAAGGTAATTTGGATGTATGGCATGAACTATGGGTGTTGAAGGAACCTCTTGCCACAAAAGTTCCTTGGGTGGATGTACATGATGTAGGGTATAAAGTGAAGGATACCTAGGATGGCCATGAGTGGAAGCTGCAGAATCTCTATACGAGTCTCCCAGAGGATATTGCTACTATGATCACATCTTTGAAACTGTGTTTGGTGGAGAGAGTTCCAGATAATTGGATCTAGAATCAAGGCATTTCTTGCAATTATACAACAAGAACAACTTATAAATGGTTGAAGGAGCAACATAGGTTGGTGGAGGCTGAGCAATGGAGTTGGATATGAAAGCTTCAGGTTCAAGCGAGTATCCAATTTTTTGTGTGGCAAGCGTGTCAGCATGCTATTCCAGTTCGGGTTACTATTTGACATTGTGGAATAGGGGTCTCCCCTAGTTGTTCAAGGTGCAGTGTTATCGAAGAGGACATTAAACCATTATTTGTTTGGTTGCTTTTTTGCAGTTGAGATATGGAAAAGAAATAGGTTGCAGGATATGGTGTTGGGGCCAAATAATGTGAAGTTGAATAGCTGGTTAAGAGAGTGGGTTTTCAAGTATGGTGTGGAGGTCCCTATATTAATGTGACAGATTTGGTGCGCCAGGAATGCTCTAATCTTTGAGTCCGTGGTTATGCCAGTGGGAGTTGTGTTTATCAAAGGGAAAGCGTTGTTGTGTCATTCCATGACTGCATTTCAGACGGATAAAGTGGTTACTAGGAGTGTATCACAAGTGGTGTGGGTTCCTCCACTGCAAAACATGGTCGCCTTGAATGTTGATGGGAGTGTCATGGGAACGCCATCAAGAGTGGGATTTGGTGGGTTATGTAGAAACTTGATTGGTGAGTTCCTGTTTGGTTTTTATGATAGTGCAAGGCAGGTCCCTATTCTGCAGGCAGAGATTCTAGGTCTTCTGCATGGTTTGCAACTCTGCTAGGAGCATGGATCTAGCAGTGATATATGTTATTCTGACTCAAAGCATATGGTGGAGATGTTGGGGAAAGAGATCCTTGTCTTGCACACATATAGCAATGAGTTGATTCAGATTAAAAGATTGATGCAAAGTCAATGGATGTGTGTTTTGCGTCATACCCTTCCAGAGGGGAATCAACGTGTAGATTCCCATGCTAAGGTGAGAGTGACTCAGGATTTAGTTATGGAGGTTTTGCATGAAAGCCCCACATATTTATATGGCTTGTTGTTAGCTGACTCTATGGGTGTTTCTTACCTAAGAGGTTAATTGTTTTTGTTTTCTTTGTATTTTTTGTATAGTACCAAAAAAATATGGTTTGCTCGGTAACCCATTGTTATAAATCTCTCCGGTGTTTACTCTTTCAGTTGCACAACAATTGGTATCAAAGTTGATGGTTCGGCATGGTGATCAACCAGCTCAGACAAGTAAGATGACTGTGGTAGATCCATATACATTGGGATCCCTTGTATCGAAAATATTCCTAGCGAGTGAGGCCAGGCAGCAGGTTCCATAGGTGTTGGAACGGTGCAAGATATTATAACATGTTGGTGACAATGGCTAGACAAGCCAAGACAACCACAATTAAGTTCTAAGGGTCACCATTGGATACTTGTAGATTAAAAATGTCTTCTAGTTGAGGAGGATACTATCACGTGGAAGAGACTCAAACTTCAGGGAGATTGTCGGAGTATCAGTGTAAAGTGAAATCCCACATCAGGTAAGAATGAGAATATTGAGCACCATATACGTGAGGATAAGATCCATAAACCTGAACCTTAAGGTTTTGGATTAGGATGTGGTGTTAGACTCACTTATATGACTTGCTCGGTAACCCATTAGTATAAATTTTCTCAACGTTTACCCCCTCAATTGCACAACAACTACCTATTTCCTTGAAGGGTTGATTCCTCTCACAGTATATTTGTACTGATATTTGGTCCTTATTTTTTATTCTCTTTAAAAAATTAATTCTACTAAGATTTATTATATTTTAAATTTAAATATTTACAATAAAAAGATACTACTCTTAAATTTTCTATTATTAGAAGTTGATCAAAGGTGAGTGTTAAATGACAAAGGTAGTACATAGTAATGGTAGTAGTTTTTTTTATCAACAAACATATAGCTAGAATACTAATTAATACGAAATATAAGAGTAAGGGGTCTTACAAGGAGATCTTAGTCTTAAGATCTGATCTTTCTAAGATCTATTATTGGAGTAAGCTGTTGGATCTCCCTGTGGAGATCTAGTTCTTGTAAAAAATCTGTCAAGATTTGCATCCGTTTAAAATAATAATAATTTTTTACTCTCCACAAAATTGATTTGCATCCAATTCTTGTAGGACCCACAAAAAAATGATTTAAGATCTCAAAATGAAATATATAATTGGAATAAAAAATGGAGGAGATTTTGAGAGTAACATGACACTCCGGGATTCACCAAAAAGGTGATTAAGATCTCGAAATGAGATCTTCTATTAGAGATGCTCTAATGAATTAACTGCTTGGTTGGCAGCCTTGAGAGGAGCTGCTACTCTAAAGGCAAGGCTGCAGAAGTGGCCCATAGATACTGCAATTCCTCCATGTCAGTTGAGGAAAAGGGTGATGAAAGCAAAGAAGCAAACATCTAGACATCACTGGACATCTTCATTGAGATTGAAAAGAATAAAAGAAGAATGCCAAATGTTGATGACTATATAATATCCAGGTAACATCTCTCAACTCAGATATTTTCATAATTCATATATTGATTCTCATTTACATTAAACTTGCTATAGTACCAGTTAAGACAATAGGATGATAAACCAATAATTAGTAATTTTATAAAAGCATCTATAACTAAATTGTTTGCTGTGATAACAGATATATTGGTAGAAACATTCCAAAGTGGGGATAAGTGTGGCTATTTATGTCTATAAATAGATAGAGACATGCCTCATGATTTTCAGGTCTTTCTCTGAGCCTACCCTTTTGTTTGTTCCCTTAAGAGATGGGGAGAATCTTGGATAATTATTTTCATCTATCACATTGTAAGTATTGAATGGAATCACTATTGTGCTACAGAATCTGAGAAGGATGAACATAAAGTAAATATTAAGAGTCAGCTCAATTACATGCCCATGTGTTTCATTTCTAGTCCTGGTAAAATTTCATAGATCTCATTGAATTTTTGGTTAGTTATATTTATATATATACCAGTTGCATTTTGGCAAGGTTCTTCTCTTCCCTTTCCTTGTTTTCTTTTCTTTTTTTCCATATCTGCCTCAACAAAAATCTAACTGATTGTGTATTACTACTACAGAATGTAGGCCTTTTCTTTGGCTCGATTACCTTAGTTTAACTGAATTGTGCTTCTCTAATTATTACTCGCTGTCATTTTGATTAGGATTAGAATAACATCCATTAAATTGGTGGTCATTGGCGAGGATGAGAAAGTGCAATTTGTATGCGATCAACTTATTTTTGGCAGCATCAAAGATCCTGCCATATTGCTCTGGAATGAAAAATCTTGTGTGTTCCATCCACAAATGTTTTATTAATTTCACCACTTTGACTAAGTATGCTCTGTTTGTAAAGAAATCGAAGTCTATTCAAGTTTTGATTTGAATGAAATTTGTTGTTGTGAGTGGATTTTTTTCTGCCAAGGTTGGAATTTGGAAGTGTGGTTTAATTAAGGTCATTATAAGATGTAAGATAAATCAACTCAGGATGTCGAAAGAAACCATCTAATATATGTAATATGAAGTGGTTTATCCTTTACAAGACTGCTCAATCTATAGACAAGATGCAGACTTTGATTAAAAAAGAAAATACGGTAAACGTACTCAATTTCCTTTATTGTCAAAGATCCATTTCTTTATTTGTCAAATGTTAAATACATGGAATGCATACTTTGAAATTCCAATGTTGTAAGGTCACTAGAGCCTTTTAAATTTTAATCCTCTGCCATTTTGGTCATACTTAGATGTAGAGATTGTGGGAGGGAAAATGAATTTTTCTCTCACTAATTTTGATGTTAGCTATTAGCATGCAACTTTTAGTGTAGAAAGTTTTAATGCAAAGTCAGCAATGCTATTTTGTTTTCAATTAATCTATCTTTCTTGTAAGCTATCATAATAAATTTGACACTTGATCTTTATTTTGATATAGATCCTCCGGAACACGGCTGCAGCGGCCAGCGGGTCACCTTTTAACATGGATGGATCCAAAAAAATTTGTTTAGTGGAAACAAAAAATAATATATTTTTTAATTTGTTTAGCAGAACACGATATATTATATCTTTATACAAGAAAATATTATAAATTTTATAAAATATATATTTTATGATAAAAAAAATCCAAATTTCTTATATAAGCATTTACAGTTACAATTGAGTCAAGGTGTGTTTCTCACCAACTTCATGAATATATTTAGTATTGTAAGAGCAAAAAAGTAAATAATAAATAGATGAAACCATAAAGTTAGTACTAATTTATTATCTTTTTTATCTCTTAATGATAACTTTCTACATTCATCTAAAAAAAATTATTTATGGGAGAAACACTTTTTTATAGGGATAAAATCTTTTTTTTTTATCAAATACATATAAGAAAAGAAAAATCTTGTCAGAACAATTGCCAGCATCGGTCCATGCCTTTGAAGGCCAATTGATGATGAAGTGTTACTTGGTATGCAAACATTGAAGCCATCTAGTGGTTCCCAAATATTGTAGCCTCGCATTGGCACTAAGCACTACTAGAAATTCGCAAGTTTTTATGCGAAAACAAATCTGCAGTTATTTGTTATGGATTCATTTGCGAAAACAAATCCTTAGGTATTTGTTGCAGTTTTTGATACGGAAAATAATCTGCAGGAATTTGCTGCGGATATTTTATTTGAAAAATGGATCCATAGGTATTTGCTGCAGTTTTTTATGAAGAAAAACAATCCGCAGGTAAATTTTCTGTAGATTTTTCAGCCATTATTCCGCATGAATTATTATTTTAAAATTTTAGTAAGTCTTTTGATGATTTAAAAAAATTATTATTTTATTAAATATTATGATAATTTAAAATAATTTTAAAATATTATTTTGTTTTGAATTTATATACTGAAATAAAATAAAAAATTATTATTTTAATTTGAATTATAATACAAGTAAAATTATATTTTGTTTGGAGATAAATAAACTAAAAAGTATTAATATGTAGGGTCAATTGTAGAGCCACAAAATTTTGTGAACCACTCATTTTAAAAAACTTAACATTTGAGTGAATTTTTATTTAGAGTTCGTAAATCTATATGATACTATATGTTTCAGAAAATAATTATAAACAACTCACCTAAATCTGTGTTTGAATTTGAATCAGTTGGAATTAAATATAAAATATCTTTAAGATAACTGATTTTAGTTTGATATTATTATTATTATTATTATTTTATATTATATTATATTATATTATATTATATTATATGTTATACTTGAAATCCTTTTTAAAGTTTTTTTAATACTGTTATATTTTTTATTCTTCTTCCTCTTTAGTTTATTGAATTATAAAATTATAACGTAAATAATAGAAGTGGTAAATAATAGGCTTTACGTTAAACATTATGGGCTGCCATAAAGAAAACGTTGTGCTTTCATGGGCTGATGATGGATATTTCTTCCTACACCTGCAAAACATCCCATACACCCAGCATTTTTGTTTTATTTAAAAAATACCCTTGGTCATATTATTGTTGTTGTTGTTGTGTGTTGTTTCGCTTATGGTTGTTATTTTTTTTTCTTCATTGTTGGTTGTTCTTCATTTTTCCCCTCTAGTTCCTTTTTTCATGCTGGCAGATGTCCCTGTTGCATTGGCTGGGCTGGTGGTGGTTTGGTAGCTTGGTGGTCATCTCACGGTGGTGGTGATAGAGGTAAGGTATTATGTTTTGAACATACAGATTAGCAAACCGTATGAAACATACGGATTAGCAATCCGTATATATTATACGGATTGGCATTCCATATGATGCATACGGATTGCTAATCCATATGCTTTCATACGATTGTTTATCCTTATGTTATTTTTTAAAAAAATATATATATATTATTTTTTATAAGTGCTATTTTTCCAATTTTATTATAAGAATAAAAATAAAATATATTTGTTTATAGAAAAAATAGTGAAGCTTTATATTAAATATTAAATAAATTGAAAATTAAATATTAAAATTCATACACTTATTAATGTGATACACTTAGTAGTATGAAGTTTTTGTAAAATTTGATTATAAAAAAATAATTATCATTATTGTTGCCACCATTAACTATAGGTTAAATTAGTTATTTAGTTCTCTAATTTATTTTTTAGATTCAACTTGGTTGTTTTATTTATTTATTTTGAAATTGGAAGATTTTTGAAAGATACTTTATTATTTTATTTCAATGAACAATATATTGAATTTATTGTATGAATTATATGGATTTCCAATTTAAAGCAAATTTTAAATTAATTGTATTAAAAAAATTGTATTTCGTATTGAATTTTTATTACTCCTCCTAAAAAATTTGAATTGAATTTGTTCTATATTTACACTTTTATTTTGTTGAATATTATTATTAAGCGTATGGTTTGTCAATGAATAATTTTTTTAATGATTTGTTAAGATGGACAACGATGAGTGGATGTATGATAATATTATGTCTGAAGAAATTAATATGAATGAAAACAACGGAGATGAACCTACTGCGTTTGAAAATCTTAATTGTTCAGTTAATTGTTCTGATGACTTCAATACTTCTGAGGTATTTATATGATTTGGTATTTAATTAAAGTAAGTAAATGAATTATTTCAGAAGATTAAACATGTATTATCCTTTTTTGTAGGTGTTTCATTCCCTGAGGATGTATTGCAATGGACTCGTACTGTTGCATATGATATTGGTTTTGTAATTGTGATAATGAGGTCTTACACAACAACTGGAAAGGGGGGAAGGACCTCATTTATTTTAATTGGTTGTGAAAGGAGTGGAAAGTATAGAGCATTCAACAAAGATTTAGTATGGACGACAACTAGTACTAGAAAGTGTGGTTGTCCTTTTAAGCTACGAGCGAAACCAGTCCCGCAAGGTGAAGGTTGAATGATCAAGTTAATATGTGGGACTCAAAATCATGCTTTGGCTAAGTCATTGACTAAACATCCATATGTTGTCGACTAACTAAGGATGAGAAGATTATTGTTGCTAATATGACAAAGTCAATGGTGAAACCAAATAATATTCTTCTCACTTTAAAGGACCACAATCCCAAAAATTGTCAACAATGAAGCAAGTGTACAATGCAAGATATGCATATCGTTCTTCTATAAGAGGCAGTAATACTGAAATGCAACAATTAATGAAGCTTCTTGAATGCGATATGTATATCCATTGACATAGACTGAAGGATGAAGAAGTTGTATGTGACATATTTTGGACACATCCAAATGAGTAAAATTGATCAATGCATGTCATCTGGTATTCCTCGTTGACAATACATACAAAACAAACAGGTACAAACTCTCTTTACTTGACATTGTTGGTGTCACACCTACTAGGATGATATTTTCAGCTGCATTTGCCTATTTGGAGGGCGAACGTATAAAAAATCTTGTGTGGGCTCTTGAATGATTTAGAGGCCTTTTCTGAAAAGTGATGCACTCCCTATCAATTTCAAATTCTAGATTAATGATTGGATTAATTATTTTAAAAATGATTTTGAATTCAAAATTAATGATCATTATGAATTTCAAGTTCTAGATTAATGATTGGATTCATTATTTTAAAAATGATTTTGAATTCAAATTAATGATCATTATGAATTTCAAATTCTAGATTAATGATTGAATTAATTATTTTAAAAATGATTTTCAATTCAAATTAATAATCATTATGAATTTCAAATTCTAGATTAATGATTGGACTAATTTTTTTTAACCTTGTAACAAAAATATTGAATGGGTGAAGGTTTTAAATTAAAATATTATTATTTAAACATGTGGGCTCCATTGTGGGTCCATTAATAAAATGGTCATATGAAGTCCCATCGGATAAGGATGACCAAATTATATTTGATTGTACCTCAATAAGTTCAAAATTTTTAGTAAACTATTGTATGACCCAACATCGACAATGCTTGGATACTAAGGATATTTTTTAAATTAAACGATTGTTAATTACATTCAAATTTTGGTAAAATTTAATTCTCCCATCAAGGCTCTGGTAATGACACTGAAGACAAAAAAAAAAAACAATTTCAGTTTTTTACTAGTAACTTACCCAACGTAAGCCTTGTAACGATAAAGAATTGTAACAATGAACAAAAGTCGTTAAGGAATCTACTTGCAACTAGTATGTTTATTGTATGATTGTAAATTGTGTGCTTTATTTTTCCAAAAAATGTCGTCTTCCAATCCGCTAACTGCTCTCTTGAGTCAAAAGCCTATGGATGGTACAAACTACAAACAATGGAAAACTAATTTGGATATTGTTCTGCAATATGAGAAACTCAACTTTGTCCTGACTACCCCTAAGCCAGCACAGCCTAAAGAAAATGCTTCTGAGGAAACAAAGAAGAAATTTTCTGATTGGGAAAAGACGAATGTTGCAGTTTGCTGCTACATTCTGGCTAGTCTCATTAATCACTTGCAGGAGCAAGTAAACATGCTTGAGAGTGGAGCAGAAATGCATCGGACTCTTGATGACATGTTGGCTTCTCCTAGCAGTTTAGTTAGGTAGAATGTGCTGACTGCGGTCACCAAAATCGTGATGATTGGTGGAAGTGTGCGAGATCATTGTTTAACAATGATAGCAAACTTTAAACAAGCAGATGACCATGGGATTAAATTTGATCAAGAGGTATAAAAGTTGACTTCCTCCTGCAGTCACTAAACTAGATCTTACTCAGCTAAGGGAGGAGGAGGAGGAGGAGGAGGAGGAGGAGGAGGAGGCAAATATTCCAGTTGCAAAACAATTTGCAAAGAAGCAGCCAACTGTCAAATGCTTCAAGTGCGGTCAAAAAGGGCATTGGAAGAAGAATTGCCCACGTGAAAACCAAGCAGGTATGGGTAATTTACTTGTGATTTAGGCTTTCTTAGTGGAGAATTATAGTGATAAATGGATCATTGATTTAGGAGCCACTAACCATGTTTGTTATTCTTTGGAGTGGTTCAAACATAGCTTGTTTATTGGTCAAGGACAAATAATTTTGAGACTTGGAAATGGGAGCTTGTCTCTGCACTTTGGTTTTGATTTAACATAGTTTGACAGTTCAGTTTAATTCCTCAATTTATATAAAGAGTTCATCTTCTTTTATATGTTCTGGTACTATGTTTAATGGTCTTTATTTCCTTAGTCCTATACCCCATGAAGTTAATCATGTTGAATTAGGAGGCAAAGAACATGTTCATCTATCTAAGAAAAGAAAGGTTTACAATGAAACTTATCTTTGACATTTGCGATTAGGTCAAATTAACTCGAACAGGATACAAGGTTTGGTCAAGAGTGGGATTTTAAAATCCCTGGTTTTTGAATCGGTACCAGTATGTGAATCATGCTTAGAGGGTAAAATGACAAAGCAGTCTTTCAAGGCCAAAGGAAATCGTGCTACACTTCAGCTGGAATTGGTACATACTGATGTATGTGGACCAATAAATGTCCAGGCAAGAGGAGGGTATGGGTACTTCATCACATTCACTGATGATTACTCAATATTTGGATACATATACTTGATGCATTGTAAGTACGAAGGCTTTTGGAAAATTCCAAGAGTTTAAGGCTAAGGCAGAAAAACATCTTGGTGTTCAAATCAAGACTCTTAGTTCTAACCGAGGAGGTGAATACCAATCAAGAGAGTTCAGATCTTACCTAACTAAGGAGGGGATAGTTTCACAACTACCTTCTCCAAGGATACCCCAACAGAATGGAGTTGCTGAAAAGAGAAACAAAACCCTTTTAGAAATGGTAAGGTCCATGCTCAGTTATTCGTCTTTGTCTGAATCATTCTGGGAATATGCCTTAGAAACTTCCATGCACTTATTAAATTTAGTTCCATCTAAATCTATTTCAAAGACACCCACAAAACTATGGAATGGGCGCACACCTAGTTTGAACCATAAAGTGGATTCACGTACAAAAGTGTGAATGTTTGTAGGCTATCCTAAAGGAACTAAAAGTTGGATTTTTTATTGTCCGAAAGGTAAGAAGGTCTTAGTGAGCACTCACGCAACTTTCCTAGAGGAGGACTATATGGAAAATTACAAACCAAAGAGTTTGATTATTCTTGATGAACTTGTCTGAGGTCAAGTTTTATCTCAACCTCAGGTGGTTCCATCTTATGTTCCTATGGTTGTTCAAAGAGAGGAAAATATACCTGAAGGTGAACATACATAGGAACTAGATACAAAATCATAAGTTCAGCATAATGATCTACAAGTGGAACCTGTAGAAATGCAAGTACCACTTGTTGAAGAACAAAATAAAAAATTGGTTAACCCACCTAATGAGGATCTTCAAGAAATTATTGATCCACCTAACTTGGATCCTCATGTAGATGCACAAAAACAAGTTAGGCAAAGTTGTAGTGGGAGAATGATTCGTAAACCTGCAAGATATCTCTTGTTTGGAGAATCATACCAGACTGTCACCATTGAAAGAGATGACAATCCCACTAGTTACGACGATGCATTTGAAGATGTTGATGCTCATGAATGGCTTGGGCTCTGAACTGTGAGATGGAATCTATGCATTCTAACTCAGTTTGGTTGGTCTCTTATTGAAGCACCTAAAGGGATAAAACCCATTGGGTGTAAATGGATCTACAAGAGAAAGAGAGGATCAGATGGAAAGGTTGAAACCTTCAAATCTAGATTGGTGGCAAAAGGGTACACCTAAATAGAAGGTGTAAACTATGAAGAAAGCTTTTTGCAAGTAGTCATGCTTAAGTCTATCCGAATTCTCTTCACCATTGCGGCAAGTCTCAATTATAAGATTTGGCAAATGGATGTCAAGACTATTTTCTAAATGGAAATTTAGAAGAGGACATCTATATGCAGCAATCAAAATGGTTTCATAGTCGAAGGGCAGGAACACATGGTGTGCAAGTTGCAAAGGTCTATCTATGGACTTAAGCAAGCATCCAGGTCATAGAACATTAGGTTTGATCAAGTCGTTAAATCTTATGGTTTTGAGGAAAGTCCTGATAAGTCATATGTATATAGAAGAATCCAAAGGGAAGCAATTTTTTTTCTGGTGCTTTATGTAAATGATATACTCCTAATTGGAAATGACACAGAGGTATTGTTAAACATAAAGACCTGGTTGAACAAGCATTTTGATATGAAGGACCTAGGAGAGGAAAATTATATTCTTGGTATTAAACTCTTACGAGATCGGAAGAATAGGTTATTGGCATTGTCCCAGGCCTCCTTCATTGACAAAATCCTTGCCAGGTTCAGCATGGAGAATTCTAAGAAGGAAATTTTACCTTTTAGGAATGGGATTAATCTCTAAGGAGCATTCTCCTAAGACTCCTGAGTAGAGAGAACGCATGAGTAAGATACCTTATGTTTCGACTGTAGGTAGTCTAATGTATGCTATGTTGTGCACCAGGCCAGACATCTGCCATGCAGTGAGAGTTGTTAGTCGGTACCAATCTAATCTTGGAGACAAACATTTGATAGCAGTGTAGCATATACTCAAGTATCTTCGGAGAACGAGAGATTATATGTTGGTCTATTCTACTGGGAGTCTTGAAACCATTGGTTACACAGACTCCCAGATTTCCAAGGAGACATTGACTCAAGAAAATCCACTTCAGTGGTAACCAAGATAGTAACGGAAGAAAACCTTGCTAACCCTTTCACCAAGAGTTTGCTTGGACGTGTGTTCAAGAGACATGTTACATCGGTGGGTCTTAAGAAGATTCCAGACTTGCTATAACTTTAGGAGATTGAATTTCCACTTTGTTTATTTTGTGCTCTTTGAGCAAGACATCATGACATTGTATTTTTTAAAGTTATATATGAGGTATTATTCATTCATGGTATGCATACAAAATTTACAAACACCAAGGTCCGGATAAATTGTAGAGTATATGATCATATGGATACGTTCATGGAGGACATGATCATAGGTTCTAACAATTGATGAATGGGTTCACAGCTGTTAAATAAAGTTGGGCGCTTTTATTTGGGCTGCAATATTTTATGAAATGGTTTTGTCCAAACCATTGTAAAATATTGGTGTGAATTAATTAATGTTCACATTGAAAGGGTCAAGGAGAGATTTGATTAAGGTTGTTTTTCTGTCATAAGTATCGAATCTCTAGCTAACCATAGTTATGTGATTGCTTTTAATCCTGAGTTTATTATAAATAGGTAATTGAATAATTTTCATTCTTTGATTTACCAATGGGTGAGGCCCGACCAATTGACGACCAATAACTCGGTATTTTTGGAGGAAAATTATTTGATTATCGATATTTATGAGATTAAATAACATGGAATTTGTAGGATATGTCCCCTTGATATGTTTTGGTACTTGGACATTAAAGACACTAGCCAGTGCATGTAATCCATTAGAGAAACTATCAAAGTCATAGGAATAAATAATTGATTGAGTAACAGAAAACTCATCTATCAATTATTGACATATTACAAATGGGCGATGCATGTTCGAGTTATATATATGTTATTATTATTGATATTGGAGTTCAAATTCGGGCTTTTAGTGGAATAGCACCGAATTATATAATCATTTATTGATTATAAGGAGCCTTGATTAATAATAGATGATGGATCCCATGCTAGCTTGGAACAAATGGTGGGACATTTTCAATTGATGATGAAAAGTGAGTTATATGATTTTGCGTTTTAAGCTTAAGTTTGTACTCAATAGCAAGTGAGAGATTGTTAGGAATGCTCTTTATACAAAAGCTATTGGGCTTAAGTGTATGGCAAAGGCTCAAGAGACCTAGGTTTAGGTTTCTTAGTCTCTTACATAATAATCCTATTTGCTCTAGACAAATAAAAAGTTATCATCATTTATCTGAAATAGAAAAGTGCCCACACATTTTCCATCCCTAATTCGAGAATAGTATGGAAGATTTGTTATTCGTAGCTGATTGAGGAGGCTAAGAAATGACTCACCAAGAGGATATTGTATTCACGCTTCAAGAGGTAATTATATCATTTTAATTAAAAAGACACAGATAATCTTATAACATTCAAACATAATAGATTCAATAAGTTTTCGCAAATTCTATGAAATCCTTTAATATCATCACAACAATACAACAAGTAATCATAATATATTAACACCAGCAGTCATCATCCAATTTGTAAATTCCAACATGGCAATAATATATTTAGTTATTTACTAAATCGAAAAAACCAAAGTGATATAATATGGTTATGAAACTACTAGAAAAGCAGCATTCAACTGATAGAGTGCTTTTAGTTGAGTATTTTTCTATCCTTCTTAGTTTATTTGACCTCTCTTGGATCTTTATTTTCCTATTCTAATTCAGTTTTTGGCCTAGGCAAGTAAGTGGGCTTAATTGCTAATTATTGCGTATTTTTGGATTTTTGCTCACTTGACGTATCTGACTTGTGCAGGACCTATAGGGTTCTACCAATCTCCGAATGGAGCATTCTAGGAGTCCCTGGAAAGATAACAAAAAGATCTACAAGTTTACTAGAAATAGCCCGAGGACAATTCTATCATATAGAGGGTCATTTTAAGCTTCGAAGTTAGCACCTCTGCACTTGTAATTTTGGGCTGCGAATTTGACTTTCATGGTTGTAAATAGCAAATAATTAGATTGTTGGGTTTGTTTGTGGCCCATTTTATTTTCAGAACTCAATCACTACATATATTAGTGACTTTAGTGAAACTTGGAGCACACTTTTCATTTTAATAAAAACAGTTTTGCATTTCCTTTTCTTAAGTTTTTAGGATCAAAACCCTTGCTCTCATTTTTCTCTCTACTGTTCTTCCTTGTTCTTCATTGTTCTTCATTTTCATTTTGCTGTGCTTCCATTTTTGTGCAACCATTTCATGGGGCTTTCACTGATGATGATCATGGAAGGCTAAATCCTCAATCAATCCAAGAATCCAACCCAAGCACAAGGAGAATTTGAGTTCTGGTTTAGTATTTCGAATCTATGTGAATGTTCATCTTCTTCTTCAATTGCTATTCTGTTTTCATGATTATGAATGCGTTTAGGATTGAAAACAGATTAGGTTATGGATTCATTTCCTAATTTCGAATATTAATCACAGATTAATTGGATGATATTTCAGTTAGGGTTGTGGTTTCAATCAATTTAGGGGTTAAGTCGATTGAGTTGTTTCTAATGAGATTGAATGAACTTTCATGATAGGATTAATTTCTGAGAACAATGATGATTCGAATTGCTTGGTGAGGTGAATTGGATTGATGTTTTAAATTCTGTTTTAAATTACTTCTTTTGAATTCTGTTAGTTTTTGTGTTGCTCTTTAATTTTAGTTTACGTTTTTGCAAGTTTTACTTACGCACACAAACTGTTTGATAAAATTTCCCCCTCACTGTTATTCGTAAATTGAAGCTAGAACCATATTGTTTGTGTCTCTGAGTCGACCTAGGTTAATCCTGTGCTTCATAATTAACGTAGTTAAATTGTTTTGGTGCGTGTCGACAATGTGATATCAAAATTGGAGCCGTTGCCGGGGACACGGTTCATTGTGTGCTAGCTTTAATTTGCTGTAAATAGTTCATAGTAGTAGTTATATATATAAAAAAAAATCATTTGCATACATTCACTGCATATTGACATTCTGTTACATAATTGCACTTTGTCACATATTTGCATTATTGCTGCTGTGCATTATGAAGTATGAATGATGTAGTTTATGTGTGCTGTCAAAAAAACAGAGAAAACAGTGAAAAAACAGGGCAAAAAACAGAGTAGTAGTAGGGAGAAAGTAGTGTAGTGTAGTTGTTTTTGTAGGGTCATTTTGCTGTCCCAAAATTTTTCCAACTTGTGCAGTTTGAGTTTCGATTTGTTTCCCAAGGTTTATCCCCCATTTTAAACAAAAGCAACCCTTTTTTAGGGTTGGGTGTGGGTTCAAATTGACAAATTCGAACTCTAAGTAGGAGTTTTGGACCAATTTTTACAATTGGCGTAGGGGCATTCTGGTAATTTCACAACAAACTATCTCAGAATTGGCTAAAATTTTACCAGAAGGTGCAGAAAATTCATACATCAAGTTGAACCTGTTACTGAGTAACAGGTTCACGAGGGGTCCAAATCGCCAAATTCCATCGTTTAGACCATTTTTTAGGCGATTTTCTAATTTCATGATTTTTAAAATTCACAAAAAAAAATCACAAAAATCAATCATGATTTTTAGACATTCAATGTTATTTTTTAGATTTTTCAAAAAATTTTAGGGCAATTTTCCAATTTCCATTTCATTTCAGCATATATAGTTGGTAATGTCCTGGTTGCATAGCTGTTTGATATTTCTGTGCTGTCTGTGTTTATTGTTCCTTATGAGTTGAACTGTGTATGACTAGGTCCACATCAAGTGAATTACATTCATTTGTTCCTGAGATAGATAGGACATTTCACAGATTAAACAGACATAACCTAGGTTAGATGACTTAGATGACTTTGATAGTGTAGTTTTAGACAGTAGTGTAATATCTTCTGACTTTGATTCTGAATCTGCTTCTACTTCTACACATCTTGATATCATGGCTGATAACAACCTAACTCTTAAGGAGTTAGCTACACCAGATGTTGTTTACCAACCTTAGTGTATTCAATACCCTGAGACTGAGGTCAGTTATGAGCTGAAATTTGGACTGATCCATTTGCTCCCTAAGTTTCATGGACTTGCTGGTGAAGATCCACATAAACACCTTAAGGAGTTTCATGTGGTGTGTTCCACCATGCGACCCCATGATGTTCATGAGGATTATGTTAAGATGAAGGCATTCCCTTTCTCTCTGGATGGTGTTGCTAAGGATTGGTTGTACCTTCAACCAGATCCTATCACCACTTGGACTGACATGAAGAGAAGATTTTTGGAGAAATTCTTCCTTGCCTCTAGAACATCATCCATCTGAAAGGAAATTTGTGGCATAAGGCAATTCCCTAGAGAGTTCTTATATGAGTATTGGGAAAGATTCAACAAGCTTTGTGCTACCTGTTCTCACCATCAAATCAGTGAGCAATTACTGATTCAATATTTTTATGAAGGATTGATGTTGATGGATAGGAGTATGA
This sequence comes from Glycine tomentella, assembly GCA_007407185.1. NCBI lineage: Eukaryota > Viridiplantae > Streptophyta > Magnoliopsida > Fabales > Fabaceae > Glycine > Glycine tomentella. The sequence goes on from PYAF01005996.1 coordinate 219,386, forward strand.
TAGATGCAGCTAGTGGAGGCACTCTGATGAACAAGACCCCTCTTACTGCAAGGCAGTTGATTTCTAACATGGCAGCCAACTATCAACAATTTGGTGCTAGAGTTACAACAACTAAGGTGATGGCTGCAAATGAAGCTTCTGTCTCTATGGTTGCTGATAACCAGAGATTGGAGAACAAATTGACTGAGTTAACATCCCTTGTAAGGCAGCTTGCTATTGGGCAACAACAGAATGTGATGGCAACCAATCAACCAAGGCTCTATGGTATCTGTTGTGCCCCTGATCATCCCACAGATGCATGCCCCACTCTCCAAGAGACAGAACAGCCTGCTGAAGTTTCTGCCATGCAACCTGGCCAGTCATTCAGACCTCAATAGCAGTATAATCCTTACTCCAACACTTATAATCCTAGTTGGAGAGATCATCCAAATTTGAGGTATGCTCCTGGCCCACAACAACAACAACAGCCTTTTAGACCTCCACAGCAACCCTTCTAGCCTGCCACTACTAAATACCAACCTCCTCCTTTTAGACAACAACCACAGTTCCAGCAACCTGCACCTGTACCTGCACCTACACCTACACAACCTGTGCATGCTAGTTCTGGACCTTCCTTGGAGGATTTAATAAAGCAAATGGCCAACAGCAATATCCAGTTTCAACAAAATGTCAGTGCCACCATCCAGGACCTGCAGACTCAGTTAGCTACAACTGTCAACCAGATGCAGCAGGGTTCTGGTAACCTTCCAGCACAACCAGTTGTTAATCCTAAAAATGTGAGTGTTATTACCTTGAGGAGTGGCACAGAACTTCCAGATGCTGATGCTAGAATTGATACTGGTGCTAGTAAAAAAGTTGATAATGTTGCCAAAACAGATTCTGCACCAAAACAGATTCCCTTACCTTTTTCTTCTAGAGCCATTCCTGCAAAGAAATTAATGGAGCTTGATTCTGATCTGCTTGAGACTTTTAGGAGGGTGGAAGTCAACATTCCCCTCATGGATGCCATTAAACAGATTCCAAAATATGCAAAGTTCTTGAAGGATTTGTGCACCCACAAGAGGAAGCTTAAGGGAAATGAGCAAGTGAAGATGGGCAGAAATGTTTCTGCACTGATACAGGGTAAAACTGTTGATGCCATCCCACTATCCACCTTGCCATAGAAGTGCAAGGATCCTGGGACTTTCAGTGTCCCATGCACCATTGGAGATATTACTTTTGCAGATGCCTTGTGTGATCTTGGAGCATCCATTAATGTCATGCCCACATCTGTTTACAGAGCCCTACACCTTGGTGAGATGAAACCCACTGGTGTTGTCATCCACTTAGCTAACAGGAGTGTTGCGCTTCCACTTGGACTTATTGAAGATGTACTGGTGCGAGTAAATAATCTGATCTTCCCAGCAGATTTTTACATTTTGGATATGGAGAATGAGTCTTCCAGCCATGGTCCCACATTGATCCTAGGGAGACCATTCTTGATGACAACAAAGACCAAAATTGATGTGCATGCAGGAACTGTTTCTATGGAGTTTGGTGATGACATTGTTCAGTTCAACATTTTCGAGGCTATGAGACATCTTGCAGAGGAGCATTCTGATTTTCTCCTTGATATCATTGATGCTGCAGTAGATAGTGTAGATATTTCTGATTTACTTTCTGATTTTTCTGACTTTGATCTTGGTTCTTGTAATTGTACCTGTGATGATTCTACTGCTGTGTGTAGCATTTGTGCAGAAATTTCCTCCGCACTTTCCTCAGATTGTGTTCCAGGTACAAATACAAGTTCTGAGCCTACTATCCCACTTTCCTCAGCTTCTAGTCTTCCCTTACCTTCCACTATTCAGCCCCCTTCCTTGGAGCTGAAGTCACTACCTGAGCACCTCAAGTATGCATATTTAGATGATGCTTAGAAGCTTCCAGTTATCATATCTAGTAGTCTGCCACTGGAACATGAAGAAAAGTTGATGCATGTCTTGAGGGGCCACAAAAAGGCCATTGGATGGAAACTTGTTGATCTTCCTGGAATTAATCCTTCCATCTGCATGCATCAGATACTTTTGGAGGATGATTCTAGACCAGTGAGGCAACCCCAGAGGAGGCTGAATCCCACTATTCTTGATGTGGTGAAGAAGGAAGTGACGAAGCTACTAGCTGCAGGGATCATCTATCCCATCTCTGATAGCACTTGGGTTTCACCTGTCCAAGTGGTTCCTAAGAAGTCGGGTCTCACAGTTGTGAAAAATCAAGATAATGAGCTGATTCCGACTAGAGTGGCCAACAGTTGGCGAGTTTGCATTGATTACAGGAGACTCCACTAGGCCACTCGCAAAGACCATTTCCCTCTGCCTTTCATTGATTAAGTTTTAGAGAAGTTGGCAGGTAAATCACATTACTGCTTTCTTGATGGTTTTTCTGGTTACATGCAAATCCACATTGCACCAGAGGATCAACATAAGACCACATTCACTTATCCATTTGGCACATTTTCCTACACCCGGATGCCTTTTGGCCTATGCAACGCACCTGGTACCTTCCAAAGGTGCATGGTAAGCATCTTTTCTGATTTATTAGAGAGTTGCATGGAGGTGTTTATGGATGATTTCACTGTTTATGATTCCTCTTTTGATGCATGTTTGGATAGTCTCTCTCGAGTGCTTGATCGATGTATTAGTACTAACCTTGTCCTTAACTTTGAGAAATGCCATTTCATGGTGCATGAGGGTATAGTCCTAGGACATTTGGTCTCTAGTAGAGGTATTGAGGTCGATAAGGCCAAAATTGACGTGATTACATCTTTGCCTTACCCCGCTTTTGTGTGGGAAGTACGTTTTTTTTCTTGGACATGCAGGTTTTTATAGGAGATTCATTCAGGATTTCAGTAAAATTGCATTGCCATTGTCCAAGCTTCTCCAAAAACACGTAGACTTTACATTTGACCAGCCTTGCAAAGAGGCATTTGAGGGATTGAGGAGGAAGTTGACTACCTCTCCCATCATGCAGCCGCCAAATTGGGAGCTTCCATTTGAGCTGATGTGTGATGCCTCTAATTATGCACTTGGGGCTGTGTTGTCACAAAGAGTTGGTAAACTATCCCATGTCATTGCTTATGCTTCATGCACTTTGGATGCAACCCAATTTAACTACACCACCACTGAGAAGGAGCTTTTGGCTATTGTTTTTGCTTTAGATAAAATTAGATCCTACTTGCTTTGCTCCCATATCACTGTCTTTACTGACCATGCAGCTTTGAAATACCTGTTGAAGAAGCCTGATGCTAAACCTAGATTGATCAGGTGGATGCTTCTTCTTCAGGAATTTGGCATTGAGATTAAGGACAGAAGTGGTGCAGAAAACTTGGTTACTGATCACTTGAGCAGGATTGAAGGACCTCTTGAGTCCTTTCCCATTCGTGATAATTTTCCTGATGAGCATTTGATGCATTTACATTCATCCCATGTCACACCTTGGTTTGCTGACATTGTTAATTTCCTGGTTGCATCTGTTGTGCCGCCTCATGCATCTAGGTCCCAAATAGCTAAACTTAAGAGTGATGATAAATATTATGTTTGGGATGATCCTTATTTGTGGAGGTTTGGTAGTGACCAAGTGATCCGAAGGTGTGTGCCTGACCATGAAATTCAGTCTATTCTTCAGTTTTGTCATGGCACACCTACCGAAGGTTATTTTGGTCCTCAGAGGACCGCTAGGAGGGTATTAGACTGTGGATTCTTTTGGCCCACCTTGTTTAGAGATGCTCATCAATTTACCACCACTTGTAAGCAGTGTCAGAGAGCAGGAGGCACAATTACACATAGACATGAGATGCCTCAACAACCCATTATTTTTTATGAGATTTTTTATGTCTGGGGTATTGATTTTATGGGTCCATTTCCTGTTTCTCATGGCTTTTCATATATTTTGCTTGTTGTTGATTATGTTTCTAGATGGGTTGAGGCTAAGGCCACCAGAACTAATGATTCTAAAGTTGTTGTGGATTTTGTGAGATCCAACATTTTTTGCAGGTTTTGTGTGCCTAAAGCCATTATCAGTGACCAGGGGAGCCATTTCTGTAACCGATCATTCTCATCCTTGCTTCAGAAGTATGGGGTTGTACATAGAGTTGCTACAACTTATCATCCCCAAACTAATGGGCAAACAGAGGTTTTTAACAGAGAGATCAAGCAAGTGTTACAGAAGGTGGTGCAACCAAACAGGAAAGATTGGAGCAAGCTTCTTAAGGATGCTTTATGGGCTCATAGGACCGCTTACCACACACCTTTGGGGATGTCCCCTTCTAGGGTGGTTTTTGGTAAGGCATGCCACCTTCCAGTGGAGATTGAGCACCGTGCTTATTGGGCGGTAAAGAGTTGTAACATGGCATTTGATGAAGCGGGTATGCAAAGGAAGCTTCAGTTGCAAGAGCTTGAGGAGATTCGTTTAGAAGCCTATGAGAACTCTAAGATGTACAAGGAGAAAGTGAAGAAATTCCATGACTCTAGGATTCTTAGAAAGGAGTTCCATAGTGGCCAAAAAGTGTTATTGTTTAATTCTCGCCTTAAGCTTATTTCCGGTAAACTTCGATCTAGATGGGATGGACCTTTTGTTATTACTAATGTTTTTCCCCATGGTGCAGTTGAGATTAAAAATGAAGCTACCGGCAAAG
>PYAF01005996.1:228333-241473 GCA_007407185.1 Glycine tomentella
ATGAATAAGGTTGTTGTAGTGTGTGTGTAGAATAAGCTGGACTAAAGACTAAATATAAACATGAATGTATGGACAAACTATGGAGGATTATGAGATGATATATGTGATTAAGTAGCTAGGGCAATCCACACTAAATGCTCTCTACTCTTGTGTATGTATTGTCTACTACCTTCATCAAGCCCAAATTACTCAACATGCATCTTCATACAACAATAGCTAAGCCCTACTCCCGTAGTGTTCTTAACCCTTTAACCCACTTTATTACCCTAATCCCTTAGTGATATTGTTTAGGTCAAGCATTAAATGATGCATTAAATGGTTGCAAGCATACACTCCTATCCCTAGTTAATGTAAAGCTTGTCACTTTACCCAAGTCCAAGCTTAGAGCCCAATATCCCTATTGTAAACCCCCCAGCTCTTGATACCTAACTAGAGTGATCAGTTCCAGAGAGATAGAAACATGCATTCAACAAAAGTGAAATAACTTGATATTAATGAAAGATAGCATCCAATACAATCACCAAAAGAGGTTACATTCAGTGCTTAGCCCTAACTACAATGAAGAACTAGCCAAACCTCATAATGGGTGGCTGTGTTACAAAACAAAATGGCATACCTAGCTGAAGCAAGGAAGAAGAAGATGGAGAATACTCCACTTGAACCTTCACTCTCCCTAAAACCCTAGCTAAGGCACCCAAGCTTCTAAAACCCTATTTTTGTGTTTTTCTCCCTCCAAAATCGTGCATTCAATGCTGACGGTTGAAGCATTTATAGTGGAGCTTGTGAAGTCTCTGTTTTGCCCTTAAAATGCTGCATTTGTCAACCTGTGGCGCCCTTGGCGCGAGTCTAGCGCTGATGGCGCCAACATCCAGAATGAACGGCGTTCTTGGCGTGAACATGGCGCTCTAGGCGCTGGCTGACAGATAGGTTGGAGCCAAATCTGGGGCTCTGGGCGCTGATGTGCAGAAATGGTGGCGCCCCAGGCGCGGGTGCGGCGCTGGGGGTGCCAACTTGCAGTGCTGATGACGCTTGAGGCGCGAGCGTGGCGCCCGGTTCCAGTGCTTATGGCGCTCTGGGCGCCACACCTGGCGCTGATGGTTCCACAACTTTCTTCAGACTTGGCTCTTTTCTTCTGATTTTTGCTTAGTCTTGGCACTTGTGGTTGCTTTCTTGGCAATTTATCACATTAGCTCAATTCATCACACAAAAAGGGCAATTATCCATGCTTAATGCTCAATTCCTGCTCTAAAAAGCTTAGGAAAACCTTATATGCTAGGCGCATATCAAACAATTCCCAGATTTAGATATTGCTGTCCTTAGCAATAAACAAAGTTCAAGTAGGAGGCATGGATCAATTCTCTAGAATCAACATTGACAAAACAATCCCTGAGCTTAGAATGCTACAAATAACTGAATCATTCAAAACTTCTAACAGAAATTTTCAAATCCATCAACAAATGAAGTCCAACTTGAATACCCCTCACAGATGAAAAATTCACTCAGCACTCTAGTGTTTGGGTATTATGATCTCTCAAGCCACCACAGCTCTAGCACTACTATAAGCTTGATCCTATTCTCTAGTTCCTAAAGATAAGAAACATAAACACATGCAAAGTTGATCAAAAGGTCTTGAAAGGTTGTAACTTGGCCTGGCTCAATGGTTAGGAGAATTCTGGACAGTAACTAAGAAACATTGAGATTGAACCCTGCTAAATTCAGATACATTCAATTAAAAACTGAGGTTTTCATTCCATTACTCCCTTTTTTTTCATTTTCTTTTCTCTTCCTTTCTTCTTTTTCTTAACATTGCTTTTTCTTTCTGATCATTTATTGGCTTCACTTGAAGACTATTCTTTAACTTTTCAGCCATTAAGTTTCTAATGGAATTCACGTTGCTTTTTATATGCTTTTCTTTCTGAACCACTCAGCTGTCCAATCTCAATTAAGGTAGAGGAATTAAAGTGGTTAATGTATTATGTTAGGTGATTTGAACAAAAAGGTCTCAAGCTCAAGGGGCTAACAATGGTAAAAATTCAAGGAAGTCTATTTGGCCCTGGACTTAATAGAACAAAATGCCTTTATCACATCAACTTATGCATGCATCAGAGAAAAATGGATCAAGTTCTAGTATACTATCACAGTGAGGTATCCCTCAAAAGAAATTAACTGTATAAGCACAATTCTCACTAGCTATGGTATCAAGCTAGACTCATGATGATATCAGATCAAATATTGTTTCCATTTCGAAATGGATCCAATCATACAAGCATTCACACACTCAGTTCAAGTTTCATACAACATCAAATCATGATTCATATCACCAATGCTTTCCACAATCCAATTCACAGTTAACTGATTAAGCACATCTAGATCCGGGATAATCATGCCTTTAGCAAAAATGTCTAATATGTACACCTATGATTAGGTTAAAATTAGACGCAAAATTAATTGTAGTTAACTGTTTGTATAGCTTCACAAAAAGAAATTTTGTTATCAAAAAGTATCTGACCAAAAAGTATCTGCCTACGGTTTATTTTTCATCAAAATAAACGTTTCAAAAGACGCATGATCATCAAAAAGACTGTACGACTGACGCATGTTTCCTCGATTAACGTGCCCTTATTCCCAGATTTAAAACCCTTGTTGTCCCCAGCAATTGAGACTCAGAAAACACACAACAGACAACACGTTATAAGAGGAAACATCTCATGCATAAACAAAATATCAGTACTAGCAGAAATGTCATATATACGGGCACGCAATGACGGCGCCAATAGTATGCAAATGTCTAAAGTAGAATGTAACATGCGGAAAAAGGAAATGACATGAAAATAAAGCAGAAGGAAAATAAAGATAGAGAGTGAGGAGGATCAGTGAGTCTGGTCCTCGTCCATGGTGTCTGGAGCGTCTGTTGTGGGCGAAGGTGGAGGGTCTGGTGAGAGTAGTGCAAATGCAAGTGGAGGTGGCTGTGATGGCGAGCCTGTGGGATCCACAGAGAAATGCTGGCAGAGAGCGATGAGCATCCGGGACTGGTCGTCCATCTGGGCCTGCATCCTCTGAGTGAGAGCGGTCTGCTGCTCGAGCTCCTGCTGGATCCGTTGAATGATGGTGGTCTGGTGCTGTAGCTGCTGCTGCATCCATATATAAGTAGTGGAGACCTCGAATATGGGCTCCCGGCGGATAGCCTGGCTGGATGCAACAGGGGCGTCCTGTGGTGGCGGGGAGGATGCTGGTGGTGGTGGGTGAGATGAAGCGGCGGGCTGTTGAGGCTACTAAGGTGGCTGAGGAAAGACAGGTACCTCTAGCATAGGAGCCCCCAGACCCTCGCGAGGTCCATATCTCGGGCTCCTGGTAGCCATCTTCTCCTGAGAAAGGTCCGCAGCACGGAGGAGCTGGTCCTGAAGAGTGCGGTGCACTGAATCCTGATATATCTTCTGAGTGAGCATAGTCACAAGCGGCACGTCCAATGGCTCATCCTCAGGAATCTCCAAACCCGCGTGCATGCAGAGGTGTGAAATGAGGGACGAGTGAGCAAGGAGGGATCGGGGGTTACCGTCCTGAACCATATGCAGGATATGGTCTGATAAAGCATATGAGATATCAAGGTTGATCTCTCGCTGCAGGACGTAGAGAAGGCAGGCACGCTCCACGTTCACATTCGTCAAGTTAGAGGATGGAAGTATGGTAGCGTTCACAAAAAGATGCTAGAAATCTGACTCGGCATGCAGCTCGTTCCTTCGGAACTTCTCGGGAACGAAGTCGGATTCGATCTTCATCTTCCATGCGGAGAATCGATCGGTAATCCCGCAACGTAGCTCATTAGCTAGTGATGGCATGTCGTCCCGATATGTCGCCTTGCCTGTGCAAGGGAGAGGCTGCATCCGGTTGAACCTGGTTACGAATCCACAGCTCCGAAGGTCATCTAAGGATGTGCGCAGGAATTCCTCGATGAATTCGTGGTCGAAGGGAACGACCACACCTCTGACCCAGCTCTGTCTCTGAGATGCCACAGTCGGCCGGTCTATGTTCGCTAGAAACTGCTTCAGAATGGAGCTGGAGTTGGGCTCTGCGAAGCTCACCAGCTTCTACCACTGGCGGCGCTCAATCACCTCCCGGATGAGGGAGTCTTCTGGTAAGTCCTCCCAGTCAATGATGCGCTCTGGGATGATCTTCTTGGGCGTATACCACTTGTCGAAGCGCTCCTGGTTCTCCTTGGTCCAAAAGCGGCCATCATCAAAATCTGAAGTCCGTGGCCTCTTGCTGCCGGCACCGGAGGTGACCTTCTGTTTGCTCTTATCAACTTGTTTACCCTGAAAAGCAGAAAATTCCAATGTACCATGCACACGTCATCAAGGTTAGTAATCATTGGATATGGCCCTCAAGCAGTGGACAAGCAATTCCCAAATTAGGGATAAAGCATATCAGACAGAATAGTATCAAGGAAGCACAGAGGAAAACCAACAAATAACATTTATGCCTACTCAGTCCAAGGTTGGGATTCCCAGATTTTAATTGAGCTCATATGGTTGACAGTGAAGGTACATCATGCTTAAGGATATCAACTATTGCATTTTAAGCAAGGGACCAGTGGACTGATGATTATGAATTGAGGTTCAAGATATGGGCACAACAGCTAATGTTAAACTCAATTGATCAATCTCACCTGTGACCCATATATCCTAAACTCAATTTCAACAAAGTTCACACCAGGGTCAAAGCTAGCAAAACATGTTCAAAGCTTGATGTAGATAGTGATGGACAAGCCCAATATCATAGAAATACCACAGAAAACAATTCACATATATGTTGAGCCCCAAAATGTCCAAAATGTTATTTACAAACATGTGAAATGCTGTCACAGTTATGCAAATGCAGAGAACACAGAGAGCAAGTACAGGTTAATGCAGACCACCATCAAAACTTAGAACCCCAAGCTTGTTTCTAACCAAGTTCAGAATTACTCAATGTCACAGCATGACAGAATGCATGACAAAAAATTCCCCATGTTAGACAATGCAATTGTGACACGACGGATAACTATGAAACCATGATAGTGCTAAACAATTGCAGAATGCATTCATTCACAGCTTTACATCAAAGGGAACGATGCCAAATACAAAATCCCAGCCACATCATGAGTTGTGCATAATTCCCAGATTTAGCCTTGCCACACAGTTCAGTTCAATTAAGGGTCATATACATAATTCAAACCAAGGGTGCACACAGCTTTTGACCTGACAATTAGAATAACTAGTCAAAGTGCAAACAAGCATAGCATTGCTACCCTATTCTTATACAATTTCACACACCCTTTTGAACCCTAGCAAATTCAATTAAACATGAATGTATGTGCCAGCATAGAGTAGACCACAATTTAAGGACAGTCAATGCAGAATTATCTACCAAGAGTCTCTATGGAACCCCAAAAGGTGCAGACCAGGGCAATCATCCAACCAAAATCAAATAATCATAGTGAACATGACAGCCCAAATGTATCAGCAAAATTACTCCATATTGTTGCCAGCAGACATAAAATCACAGCGTTGATTCGCAAAATTCAATCATGACAATTATTCCTGGAATCTAACAATCCAGCATTCATTCATGAAATTTGCATTATCATGCATAAGAACCCCAAAAAGGGCATGAAACCCACTGATTCCTACTTCTCAACACCCACGCAGCTCACTACCAAATGGCTTTTGCAATCCTAGATTGGCAACAAAGAATCCCACACATCGAAAACAATCATCACGGAATAGAACTCACCTTGTCTCGACCCATAGCTAAAGGAGGATGAATGCAAATGCTACAATGCAGACCACGAGGCAGGAACTATCGACTGTGAAGAGGACAATGGAGGTGGTTCACAGAGGTTACTACAGAGGTGGATGAAGAATGCGGAAATGAGGGAATGGGGGTGAGCGGAAAAAGGTGTGTTTGAGAATGAAAGATGCGGAGAGTGTGAAGGAGGAGAGAAGGGAGAGCAGAGGTCGAAATGGTCAGGGAAAGTGAGGAAGGTGGAAAGTGAAAAGAAAATTCGAATTAAAAGAAAGTAAAAACGGCGCCCTAACCGCGACGCGGATCGCGCCAATCCCGCGCCAAGAGCGCGGCTTAGCAGAAACAATGGAGCTGATGGCGCATTTTCACGCTAAGAGCGCGAGAAACTAGTGAAGTTGGCGCTCCAGGTGCCAGGGGGCGCTGATGGAGCCATACATTGAATTTAAAACCCAGTCGGCGCCAGAGGCGTGACACCCACGCTCTGAGAGCAACAATCCAGAGAGATGGCGCTCCAGGCGCCATAACCACTCCTGCAGCGCCATGTGTCCATTCGAAAACCCAGCTGGCGCTGGTGGCGCCATCCCCATGCCAGGTGCGCGGAAATCCAGAGACCATGGCGCCATTGGCGCCGCTTTGGCGCGACCAGTGCAGTGAACCAGAAAGGTTGGAGCTGAGAGCGCCAAACTGGCGCTCCAGGCGCCAAACTCTTTGCACAGGCACATAATGCACAAATTGGCCTTAAAGTCTAAGGATATCAGCAATCCTTGCTTTAAAATGCAAAATGAACCTAAATGAACATGCATCCATGAAAATAAACAAATTCAAAAGCAAATACAAAAGGAATAAATATTTCTAAGCAAATGAAATCTATCACTAAGGAATGCAAAACTAATGATTCACTCTAACCTAAGAATGGGATTCAAATATATGACTAAACACATAGTTGAGTTGCCTCTCAATAAGCGCTTGTTTAACGTCGTGAGCTTGACGGTTAATCCTCTAAGGATTAGGGGAGCTCAAAGGGATTGCCACAGCATCTCTATCAATTTAACCACCATGGTATGGCTTCAGCCGCCATCCATTGACCTTGAAAGGTCTGTTGGTGTCAAGAGGAGAGATTTCAATGGTCCTGTAAGGAAAAACCTTGACAACCACAAAGGGTCCAGACCATCTAGACTTGAGTTTACCTGGAAACAACCGCAAGCGCGAGTTGTACAATAATACCTGTTGGCCTGGGGTAAACTCCTTGGAATGGATGTGCTTGTCATGCCATTTCTTAGTTTTCTCCTTGTATAGCCTTGCATTCTCATATGCAGCCAGTCGGAATTCATCCAATTCATTCAGTTGCAACAAGCGCTTCTGTGTCGCCTTTGAAAGCTCAAAGTTGAGGAACTTGGTGGCCCACATAGCTTTATGCTCCAATTCTACCGGAAGATGGCATGATTTCCCATACACCAACTGATACGGCGACATACCTATTGGTGTCTTAAAAGTTGTCCGGTAGGCCCACAAAGCATCATCTAACTTCTTGGACCAATCCTTTCTAGAACTCCTAACGGTCTTCTCAAGTATCCGCTTCAATTCCTTGTTAGAGACTTCCACTTGACCGCTGGTTTGTGGGTGATAGGGCGTGGCCACCTTGTGGGTTACCCCATACTTGGTGAGTGTTAGAATACTATAGTATATATAATAGAATAAGTCCCACATCATGTATATTGCATCATGGTTTCTGTACAGTTTAATATAAATCACTCCCTATGTGATCATATAAGACACACAATTCTCCAATCTCAAGTTGGTACCAGAGCTCTTTATTCTGGGCCTTCACTTCCGCAAAACCCTAAGCCCACTGCTTAGGTGTTATCTCCTTCCTTGCCGTGCGTCCTTCCGGTAAGCCCTCGTCCGCCATGCGTCCTTCCGACGAGCACTCATCTGTCGTGCCTCCTTCCGGCGAGTCCTTGACTGCCGTGTGTCCTTTCCGGCTTGTTCCCGATCGTCTCCCACCGTTCGGATCACCGTCTCAGCCGCCAGAACCACCGTCTCAGCCACCGGAATTCTTTTTCCGGCGAGTCTTCATCCGAAAACCACCCAGGAAGGATCGTCTCCGTCCGGCGACCATCTCTGTCCAAGTCGCGTCGTCGTGAAAAAAGGACTCTCCAAGCTCTCTTCCGGAAGATGCATCCTTCATCCCCTTTTCCTCGTACTGGCCCAACCTTGGATCCTGGTAATCATGTTGCTTGTCTTTCACAATCTTCACTTGGACCTTGGATTATTGACTCTGGGGCCACTAATCACCTGTGTGGTAATAGAGATCTTTTTCTTCTCTTACTCTTTCTCCTAACTTACCTTTTATTACTCTTGCTGATGGCACCAAGGCCATGGTTCGTGGTATTGGCCAAGCACGTCTCACTCCTTCCCTTACCTTGACTTCTGTTTATTTTATCCCTGGCATCCCATTTAATTTGATATCTGTTAGCCAACTAATCCGTTCCCTTTCTTGCCTTGTTACTTTCACTAAAAAGTCCGTGTCTATGCAGGATCCGGGTACGGGGAGGATGATTGGCATGGGACATGAGTCACGGGGTCTCTATTACTTGGCTGAGTCACGATCTCCTATTGCTTGTTCTCTCTCAGAGTCACCAGAGCTACTCCATAGTCGCATGGGTCATTCGAGTCTTTCCAAGCTTCAGCGCATGGTTCCTTTTCTTTCCAGTCTTTAGTCCTTAGATTGTCAGTCCTGTCAGCAAGGGAAGCACACTCGCTCCTCCTTCGCAAATCGAGTCAATAAACAAGCTGGTGCTCCTTTTGCTCTTGTCCATTCAGATATTTGGGGTCCGAGTCGAACAGTGTCTGTTCTTGGTTTTTAGTATTTTGTTACCTTTATTGATGATTTTTCCCGTTGTACTTGCGTTTATTTAATGAAAAGTCGTTCTGATTTATTTTCCATTTATCAAAAGTTTTGTGCTGAAATCCTTACTCAGTTTCATACTCCTATTCGTATTTTGCATAGTGATAATGCTAAAGAATATGTCTCTCACACTTTTTCTGAGTTTTTGGCCAAACAGGGAACTATCCACCAAACTACCTGTCCACATACTCCACAACAAAATGGAGTTGCTGAGCATAAAAATCGTCATTTAATTGAAACCGCTCGTACTCTTCTTTTGCATATGAATGTCCCTCTTTCGATTTTGGGCTGATGCGGTTATTATCTCTTGCTTCTACATCAATCGTATGCCCTCTTCCGTTCTTAATAATGCAGTTCCTTACAGTCTTTTGTTCCCTGATAGTTTTTTGTATCCTCTGCCTTTGCATGTTTTTGGGAGTACTTGTTTTGTTCATGACCTTACTCCTGGTAGAGATAAATTAACATCTAAGGCTTTCAAGTGTGTCTTCCTTGGCTACCCCCATTTTCAGAAGGGTTATCGTTGTTACTCTCCTGATCTTCGTCGTTTCATTGTGTCTGCTGATGTTACTTTTCAGGATCAGCAACCCTTTTATTGTACTTCTCCTTCCGTGTCATAGGTTTCTCACATTCTTCCTTTACCTTTTCTTGATGCTTTTATTCCAGTTATAGATGGCAATCCAGTTGAGGAACCTTCTCCTGTCCATGCTTCTCCGGCTCGTGCTCGTTCCCTACAAGTTTATCAGCATCGTCCCCAGCCAGCTTTGGATGTTGCACCCCCTTCTGACTCACGGCCTTTGCCACTTGCCTCGCCTCCTTTGGATCTTGCCTCGGACACCACTCCTATTGCCTCACGCATAGGTACTCGTTCTACCCGTAATCCTCATCCTTTATATGCCTTTTTGGGTTATGACCGAATTTCTTTTCCACATTATACCTTTGTTTCGAGTCTTTCTTCTGTTTCTATTCCCAAGACTACAGGTGAGGCTCTCGTCCGTCCAGGTAAGCGCCAGACTATGCTAGATGAAATGGGTGCACTTCATTCTACTGGTACATGGGAGCTTGTTCCTGCTCCTCCTGGAAAATATTTGGTTGGTTGTCGCTAGGTATTTACTGTCAAGGTTGGTCCTGATGGCCATGTTGACCGTCTGAAGGCTCGCTTGGTTGCCAAGGGTTTTACTCAGATCTTCGACCTTGATTATAGTGACACCTTCTCTCCTGTCGCTAAAATGGCATCTGTTCGCCTGTTTCTTGCCCTTGCTGGTATTCGTCACTGGCCACTCCTTCAACTTGGTATTAAGAATGCCTTTCTCCATGATGACTTACAGGAAGAAATCTACATGGAGCAACCGCCTGGCTTTGTTGCTCAGGGGGAGTCTGGGTTCGTGTGTAAGCTTCGTAAGTCCTTGTATGGCCTCAAGCAGTCTCCTCGAGCATGGTTTAGTCATTTCAGTTCTGCTGTTCAGGCTTTTGGGTTGGTTCATAGTGAAGTGGATCATTCAGTCTTTCATAGGCACACATCTTCTGATAAGTGTATCTATCTTTTGGTATATTTTGATGACATCATTATTACTGGTAGTGATCAACCTAGAATTGACCAGTTGAAGCAATACTTGTTTAGTCAATTTCAGACAAAAGATATTGGTAAGCTTCGTTACTTCTTGGGTATTGAAGTGGCACAGTCTAGACAGGGCATTTCCATCCATCAAAGGAAATATGCCTTAGACATTGTAAGGACCCTCATTCTTGGCACCTGACCCCGCGCTGTCGCGCGGGGATTCACAACAGAAAACCCTTTTTAAGGGTGTGGCGTGGATGACGCCAGGGCTGGCGCTGATCGCGCCAGACCCACTGGAAAGTGGCGCCTGGAGCGCCAGATCCACGCTGATGGCGCTAAGATCTCTGGAATGTGGCGCCAGGGGCGCCAGAACGGCGCTGGTAGCGCTAGATTCTCTGGAGGTCCACGCCAGGGGCGCCAGAGGTGACGCCAGGGGCGCCAGTTTTCCCAGCCGGCGCTGATGGCGCCAGGTGTGGCGCTAAGGGCACCAGAGTCTCTGGAAGCTGGCACTGGAGGCGCGGGAGTGGCGCTGATGGCGTCAGACCACCGACATAGTGACGCGGATCGCGCCAGAGCTCGGGCAGGGGCACTATTTAAGGCCAAAAATGCGAAAATTGAGAGGAAAAGGTTGTCTTCTTCCTCCTTGGACCTCCAACCTCCATTAGAGCTCACTCTAAGCTTTCTAGGACCTTTTAGCATGGTTAAAACACCTCCCTATGACCTTTAATCCCTAGAGAAACCTTTGGAAAGCTATAATCCTTCAATTGTTTTCTTGAAAACCCCTTATGAGAGAGAATTGAATTCTCAAGGAAAACTCAGAGAACTTGAGAGTGGCGAGGACCCATGATGTATAAAGGACGCTAGAGCTTAAGGAAGCTGTCCTGAGGTCGTTTGAGTCGTCACTGAGGTAAGATACTCAAGTTTCTCCGTTTAATCTTGATCCTGGGGGTTTCCATGAATAGTGACCCATATAAGCTAGGGCTAGAATTAGCCCAGGGTCCTGTAGAGGAACTTGTTTAGAATGGTTTAGTGATGAAGGATTAGCTTTCAGTTTTTGATTTAAATAACTTTGAATTTTGGCTCTGGGGCTTGTATGTGTGGCTTGTGTGATAAGTCACTTGTGATTTTGGAGCCATGCCAGAGCTTTGATTATGCTTGTGTTGAACCTGTGAGGCTAGTGGAATGGTGCCTTGGTTAAGTTCTAGGCCGTTCTAGTGTTTTTGAACCATGGGGCTGTTGTGAGATTATTATGCTCTGTTAGATGAGCTGCATAGAGTCTGTGATGACTCAGATGCTTTGTATGCAACCATGGTGAACCTTGTATGGTCTGAGAGAAGCCTAGTAAGGGCTTGTTCTGATTGAACCCTAGGATAGGGGAATTCTGTTATGATTTGTTCTGATTGAATGTCTATTGGTTTGATGTTGATATGAGTCTGCATATGCCTTGATTAGGCCTTCATTGTGAGACTGTTGGTGGCGGGAGCCACAGACCAGGGAAAGAACTACAGAGTGAGCCTTTGACAGGTAAGTTCAGAGTCCCTGGGGATAAATTCCCATCTTGTGTGCCACACCACACTCCGGGGGAGTGGTGGTCATTTCATGATGCATGCATTGGTAGTTGCATCCTCATAATGATATATGTATGCATCTGTGTTTGATTTGTGATGTGATATGACTGTGATAGATCTATTGGCCAATAGATAGATATGGACCTCCCTAGGAGATGATGGTTTCCTCCTAGCATGGCTGGCTCTTGATTAAGGTAGCTCCCAGGGGATTGATTCCCACAGGCCAGGGGATTAGAAGTTGAGGTAGCTCCTTCTATTCTCGGAGGTACCATATATTGTGCATCCATGAGAAGGGTTAGCACCCAATGGGATGGCACGGGTGTGAGTTCCGGACTCCCACTGATATAGGCGTTGAGGTAGCTCCACCAGGCGTTGAGGTAGCTCCGCCATGTTTGTATGCTATGCTTATGTTGTTATGAGGGCCAGAGGGCCAGGCCAGTGGGCCATTTGCTTGTGATTAACTGATATTTGCGTTATGAAGTGGGCCAGGGTGGAGGAGAGGCCTCCATGGATCCTGAGCTTACTGAGATGTGTTATCTCACCCCGTGTGGGGAATTATGATTTCAGGTGACTCTTCTGGAGGAAAAGAGCAGTCTCAGGGCAGGAGGCCCTAGTAGAGACGTTTCTGCTTGACTGAGGAGCAGCAGATGGTGCTTGTAGGCTCATTTTTTGATTATTTTGCTTATATGTTGTACCTTTGAGAAGGGATGGTGTGTATGTACACCTGATGATTGTATAGTTCTGTATACCCTCTGTGAGGGCTGATATTTTTTTGTATCACACGATGTGGTGTGCTATTTTGATGTATATATTGTACAGAACTATTATGATATGTATATGAGACCTTTTTCTCCTGAGTATAGACGTTGTATATTGATAGTCTGCCTAAGTTAGTTATCTGTCCTTATGTTTATGTTGGAAAAACTGGATCAGCAGGGGTGTGCCAAATGTGCTTTGTGTGTGATTGTTTTATTCCATACATAATGAATCAAGAAAAACGATTCTGTGTTTCCGCGGAGTTTTACAAACTATGTTTTAAGCGCTAATCTGATATTATGAATGATAACACGTCGGAGGCCTACGGGGTGTTACATCTTAGAAGAGACTGGTATATTGGGGTGTAAACCAATTGATACACCCATGGATCCTAATATCAAGTTATTGCCTGAACAGGGGGAGCCATTATCTGATCCTGGTCCTTATCGAAGGTTAGTTGGGAAGCTAAATTACCTCACTGTGACTAGGCCAGATATCTCGTTTGCTGTTGGTGTGGCTAGTCAGTTCCTTGATTCCCCATGTGATTCTCATTGGGATGCAGCTATTCGTAT
>PYAF01005996.1:241573-254390 GCA_007407185.1 Glycine tomentella
AAGCTAAATTACCTCACTGTGACTAGGCCAGATATCTCGTTTGCTGTTGGTGTGGCTAGTCAGTTCCTTGATTCCCCATGTGATTCTCATTGGGATGCAGCTATTCGTATCCTCCGGTATATCAAAAGAGCACCAGGAAAAGGTTTACTATATTCGGATCAGGGACACACAGAGATTTGTGGTTACTCTGATGCTGATTGGGCAGGGTCACCCTCAGACAGACGATCTACTTCGAGTTATTGCATCTTCTTTGGTGGGAACCTAATCTCTTGGAAGAGTAAGAAACAAACTGTTGTAGCTCGATCGAGTGCAGAGGCTGAGTATCATGCAATGGGTGTCGCTGCCTGTGAGCTCATCTGGTTAAAGCAGTTGATTAAGGAACTTCATCTTTGTGCACAACGACAGCCCATGACTCTTATTTGTGACAATCAAGCTGCTCTACATATATCCTCTAATCTTGTTTTTCATGAGAGGACTAAACATATAGAAATCGATTGCCACTTCATTCGAGAAAAGATTCAGTCAGGGGAAATTCAAACAGCATTTGTCAACTCCAACGATCAACTCGCAGATATCTTCACCAAAGCTCTTAGGGGTCCTCGGGTTGAATATATATGTAACAAGCTATGTGCTCACAATATATACGCACCAGCTTGAGGGGGAGTGTTAGAATACTATAATATATATAATAGAATAAGTCCCACATCATGTATATTGCATCATGATTTCTGTACAGTTTAATATAAATCACTCCCTGTGTGATCATATAAGACACACAATTCTCCAATCTCAAGTGTGAGCAAACTTTCAATGTATTTGTTGTAGAAATGTGTGCCTACATCACTGATTATGGCTCGGGGGACCTCAAAACGCGTGAAGATGTTCTTTCTCAGGAAGTTGGCAACAACTCTGGCATCATTAGTCGGCAATGCCACTGCTTCCACCCATTTGGAGACGTAGTCAACTGCCACTAGTATATATTGATTGGAGAAAGTCTTGGGAAAGGGTCCCATGAAGTCTATTCCCCAAACATCAAACAATTCCACCTCCAAGAGGCTGTTGAGTGGCATTTCATCTCTACGGGATATGTTACCCGATCTTTGGTACCTATCACAATTCTCCACAAATGACTTAGCGTCCTTGAATAGGGTAGGCCAATAATACCCACTTTGCAGCACCTTGTGAGCAGTTCGGTTGCCTCCAAAGTGTCCTCCATAGCTTGAGGAATGGCAGTGCCAAAGGATCTTTGGCACATCAAACTCAGCCACACATCTTCTGATAATACCATGAGCATACTGGAAGTACAGGAATGGGTTGTCCCACTGATATCTCCGGGCATCATGCAGAAACTTCTTCCTCTGCTGCCATGTTAATTCATCAGGTAGTGCTCCCATAGCTTTGTAATTGGCCATATCAGCAAACCAAGGAGCACTTGCAACAGCCATCATTTTCTCATTAGGAAATGCATCATTAATTTCCAGTTGTGGACTATCTTGGAGTTCTTTATCTTGGATTCTTGATAGGTGGTCAGCCACTCGTTCTCTACACTCGCTTTGTCCTTAATCTCCAAATCAAATTCCTGAAATAGGAGCATCCACCTCAACAAGCGTGGCTTGGCATCCTGCTTAGTCAACAAATACTTCAAGGCAACACGGTCAGTGTAAACAATAACTTTAGACCCAATTAAGTAAGAACGAAACTTGTCCAAGGCATAAACTACTGCTAGCATTTCTTTCTCTGTCGTAGCATAATTCACTTGTGCTTCATTCAAAATCTTGCTAGCATAGTAAATGACATGAAGAAGTTTGTTCTTACGTTGACCTAACACAGCCCCTATAGCATATTGACTAGCATCACACATAAGCTCAAATGGTAAACTCCAATCAGGGGCAGTTAAAATAGGTGCAGTGGTTAATCTCTCTTTAAGCACATTAAAAGCATGCAAACAATTAGCATCAAAGTTAAATTCAGAATATTTGACCAACAATTGGCTAAGAGGCTTAGCTATCTTAGAAAAATCTTTAATGAATCGCCTATAGAACCCCGCATGACCTAGAAAACTACGCACACCATTGACATTAGCGGGTGGAGGCAATTTCTCAATTAGCAAAAGCTTAGCCTCATCAACCTCAATCCCCTTAGAGGAGATTTTATGACCCAAGAAAATACCATCACGCACCATGAAATGGCACTTTTCCCAATTAAGAACGAGGTTGGTCTCTTGACACCTCTTTAAGACTCTAGACAAGTTAAACAAGCAGGCATCAAAGCTAAAACCAAATACAGAGAAATCATCCATAAACACCTCTAAGAATTTTTCTACCATATCAGAGAAAATGGATAGCATACACCTTTGAAACGTTGCGGGGGCATTGCACAAACAGAAAGGCATCCTTCTGTAGGCAAATACTCCAAATGGGCAGGTAAATGCTGTCTTCTCCTGGTCCTCAGGTGCTACCAGAATCTGGTTGTAACCGGAGTATCCATCCAAGAAGCAATAATACTCATGTTCGGCCAACCTCTCTAACATTTGATCAATAAATGGAAGCGGGAAGTGGTCTTTCCTTGTAGCATCATTTAACCGGCGGTAATCTATGCACATCCGCCATCCGGTGATAATCCTAGTGGGGATCAGATCATTGTTATCATTTTGGATTACTGTGACCCCACCTTTCTTGGGCACGGTTTGCACCAGACTAACCCAACCTGTATCCGAAATCGGATAAATCATGCCCGAATCCAGAAGCTTCACCACTTCTTTTCTGACTACTTCCTTCATCATAGGGTTAAGCCTTCTCTGGAATTGCCTAACCGGCTTCACATCGTCCTCCATTAAAATCTTGTGTGTGCAAAATGAAGGATTAATACCCTTCAAGTCTGATATGGACCATCCAATGGCGGACTTGTGCTACGTGAGCACCTTGATAAGCTTGGCTTCTTCCACTTCAGATAAACCTCTATTAATGATGACAGGGTAGGTGTTGTCTTCCCCTAAGAATACATATTTAAGGGCTGCTGTTAACTCCTTTAACTCCAGCTTTGGTGCCCCATGGTCAAGGTCAGTTTCCTTCTTTTCTAAAACCTCAACTGCTGCTTCTTTTACTTCTTCAATGACGGCCACATCTTGAGCCTCCATAATCTCTTCAAGTTCCTGCTTAGGAGACTTGTCGGTGTGACTCAAGGCATCTAGCACATTAATCCTAAAGCAATCATTCTTATCAAGAGGAACCTTCATAGCATCAAGGACATTGAACACAATAGATTCATCGAACATCCTCGACTCTAATTTTCCTTCAGCCACATCTATGATAGCTCTAGCCGTAGCCAAGAATGGCCTACCTAGAAGAACAGGTATCTCCCCTTCTTCCATATCCAGAACTATGAAGTCAGCTGGGAAAATGAATTTATCCACCTTGACCAAAATATCTTCAATGAACCCACTAGGTCTTCTCAAGGATCTATCAGCCAATTGTAGAGATACCCTGGTAGGTTTCAACTCAGAGATGCCCAATGATTTGCAAATTGAAAGAGGCATCAAGTTGATACTTGCACCAAGGTCACATAAGGCTTTACCCACATTAACATTACCTATGGCAATAGGTATGTTAAAACTTCCTGGATCCCGGAGTTTAGGTGGAACATGGCTCTGGATGATGGCACTGCACTACTTCGGTTAAGACCACGGTCTCACATTCTTGCAGCTTGTGCTTTTTAGATAACAAGTCCTTCATAAACTTGGCATAATTGGGCATATTAGCCAAGGCTTCAGCGAAAGGAATGTTAACTTGCAGCTTCTTAAACATTTCCAGGAATTTGGCATATTGCTTTTTCTGTGTTTGCTGCTTCATCTTCAAAGGGTAAGGAGGCTTTTCAAATCTGGAAAAATCCAGAGGCTTCTTGGGTTCAGCTGAGACTTGTTCCTTCTCTTTCTCTTGGTCCTTTGAGTTGCTAGATGGTTCTTTGTTCTCAGGTTCTGCTGCAGCTGGTGGAATCTCTTTCTCCTTCTCTCTTGGCACCACTTTGGTCTTCTCCTTAGGAGCAATGACAATTCCACTCCTAGTGGTGAGAGCTTTGGCATGTTCCCTAGGATTTACGACTGTATCACTAGGGAACTGACCAGGTGATCTCTCAGCTAGTTACTTTGAAATCTTACCAATATGAGTCTCCAGATTCCTGATTGAAGCACCTTGGTTCTTCAATTGAGACCTAGTCTCATTCATAAAGGCATCAGTGTTCTGGATATGATCATTAGTGGTTTTGGCCAGCTACAACATAGATTTTTCCAACTCTGATGGCTCCTTGGGAGGGATGGGAGGCGGTTGTAAGTAGTGGTTAGACTTGTAGTCTAACCCACTTCCATGTGGTCTTCTTGGGTAACTACTACCACTCCCAGAAGCTTTATTATAATTTCTCTGATAACCTTGTGGAGGTCTCTGATCATACCATACTCCATTCACTTGAATTGGATCAGCCCCCACCAAGGTTGGACAGACATTGAACTCGTGGTCCCTTTGGCAATACTCACACACAACTACGCCTGCTTTGATTGATGAAGCTTGAGCTTTGGAGACCTCTAGCTTGTCAATCTTAGCATTGAGGATGGCGAGCTGCTGTGATAGGAGTTTTTGCTCAACCAACATTGCGTCTGTACTGCCCAAATGAATAACTTCTCTCTTTAGCTGACTTGCAATGCTCTCATTCTCAGTTCTGGTCAAAGAGTCTATTAGGTCATGTGTTTGGGCTGCTGTCTTTGATCTGATGGAGCCTCCGGCTGCTCCATTAAATACCAGCTTTGATTCCGGTGACAAGTCAATAAAGAAGATTCGCACCTTCTTCCCAACCGGCATGTCGTATTGAGGACACCACCGGATTAACTCTTGAAACCGATTCCATGCTGCACAAAGTGTTTCTCTATCGAGCTGTGTGAAGTTGGTGATCTCATTCACCAGACGGTTATACTTCTCCATAGAGAAATACTGAGTAAAGAATCTTGCCATCAACTCATCCCAAGTAGTT
The DNA here is from genome assembly GCA_007407185.1 of Glycine tomentella. NCBI lineage: Eukaryota > Viridiplantae > Streptophyta > Magnoliopsida > Fabales > Fabaceae > Glycine > Glycine tomentella. Next base: position 246,590 of record PYAF01005996.1, read on the forward strand.
ATGTTGTTAGAAGGCTGACGGCCTAACCACTAGAGTGCTTTTCCCTTCAAGGCAAAAGGAAAGAGACGGAGCCGAATAGCATCATCCGTTACTTCTTAATGACGGATGGTATCGCAGATCATCATAAAGCGATCAGCAAAGTCATGAGGATCCTCATCATCCTCACCGCTAAATTGATTCTTCTCCACCAAGCTGATAAGAAATGGGTGGATATCGAAATAATTGGCTTGAATGGGCGGTCTAACAATGCTGGAGCAAGGATATTCTCCATAAGTTCATCCTCCGACCTTGGTTGCTCGTTGTGTTGCTCAGCCATATTTGGTTCCTCTTCTGAGTCTTCTTCCTCTTGCGGTCGAGAACCAGATACTTCTGCTTCCTTCCTCTGCCTCGCTAACCTCCGATTTCTCCTAGCAGTTTTCTCGATCTCGGGATCAAACTGAAGATTCGCGGGGTTAGCGGTGCCTCGCATATACTCTGGAAGCAGGTCAGTAACAAAATAAATCCAACCTTAAAGATAAAAATTTATAATGAATTTGGCTAAAACAATCCCCGGCAACGGCGCCAAAAACTTGTTGCGTACTCGGCAAGTGCACCGATCGTACAAGTAATAAAGTGAATAAGAAAGATATCGTCCTACGAGGATTGTTTGACCAATTAGATTATAAATTAAATCAATAGGTTGGATAACAAATAAAATGAATAAGGTTGTTGTTGTGTGTGTGTGTAGAATAAGCTGGATTAAAGACTAAATATAAACATGAATGTATGGACAAACTATGGAGGATTATGATGATATATGTGATTAAGTAGCTAGGGCAGTCCACACTAAATGCTCCCTACTCTTGTGTATGTATTGTCTACTACCTTCATTAAGCCCAAATTACTCAACATGCATCTTCATACAACAATAGCTAAGCCTTACTCCCGTAGTGTTCTTAACCCTTTAACCCTCACTTTAATACCCTAATCCCTTAGTGATATTGTTTAGGTCAAGCATTAAATGATGCATTAAATGGTTGCAAGCATACACTCCTATCCCTAGTTAATGTAAAGCTTGTCACTTTACCCAAGTCCAAGCTTAGAGCCCAATATCCCTAATGTAAACCCCCAGCTCTTGATACCTAACTAGAGTGATCAGTTCCAGAGAGATAGAAACATGCATTCAACAAGATAAAGTGAAATAACTTGATATTAATGAAAGATAGCATCCAATACAATCACCAAAAGAGGTTACATTCAATGCTTAGCCCTAACTACAATGAAGAACTAGCCAAACCTCATAATGGGTGGTTGTGTTACAAAACAAAATGGCAAACCTAGTTGAAGCAAGGAAGAAAAAGATGGAGAATACTCCACTTGAACCTTCACTCTCCCTAAAACCCTAGCTAAGGCACCCAAGTTTCTAAAACCCTATTTTTGTGTTTTTCTCCCTCCAAAATCATGCATTCAATGCTGAGGGTTGAAGCATTTATAGTGGAGCTTGTGAAGTCTCTATTTTTCGCTTAAAATGCTGCTTCTGTCGACCTGTGGCGCCCTTGGCGCGAGTCTGGCGCTGATGACGCCAACATCCAGAATGAACGGCGCTCTAGGCATGAACATGGCGCTCCAGGCGCTGGCTGACAGATAGGTTGGCGCCTTTGGCGCCAATCTGGCGCGCTGGGCGCTGATGTGCAGAAATGGTGGCGCCCCAGGTGCGGGTGCAACGCTGGGGGTGCCATCTTGCAGTGCTGATGACGCTTGAGGCGCAAGCCTGGCGCCCTTGGCGCCCTATTCCAGTGCTTATGGCGCTCTGGGTGCCACATCTGGCGTTGATGGCGCCACAGCTTTCTTCAGACTTGGCTCTTTTCTTCTAATTTTTGCTTACTCTTGGCACTTGTGGTTGTTTTCCTGGAAATTTATCACATTAGCTCAATTCATCACACAAAAAGGGCAATTATCCATGCTTAATGCTCAATTCTTGCTCTAAAAAGCTTAGGAAAACCTTATATGCTAGGCGCATATCAAGGACCTATAGGGTGCTACCGATCTTCGAATAGAGTGTTCTAGGAGTCCCTAGAAAGATAACGAAAATATCTATAAGTTTGCTAGAAATAGCTCGAGGCCAATTCTATCATTTAGAGGGTCATTTTAAGTTTCGAAGTTAACACCTCTGCACTTGTAATTTTGGGTTGCGAATTTGACTTTCATGGTTGTAAATAGCAAATAATAAGATTGTTGGGTTTGTTTGTGGCCCATTTTATTTTCAGAACTCAGTCACTACATATATTAGTGACTTTAGTGAAACTTGGAGCACACTTTTCATTTTAATAAAAACAGTTTTGCATTTCCTTTTCTTAAGTTTTTAGGTTCAAAACCCTTGCTCTCATTTTCTCTCTATTGTTCTTCCTTATTCTTCATTTTCGTTTTGCTGTGCTTCCATTTTCGTGCAACCATTTCATGGGGATTTCACTGATGATGATCATGGAAGGCTAAATCCTCAATCAATCCAAGATCCAACCCAAGCACAAGGAGAATTTGAGTTCTGGTTTAGTATTTCGAATCCTATGTGATTGTTATCATCTTCTTCAACTGCTATTCTGTTTTCATGATTATGAATGCGTTTAGGATTGAAAATAGATTAGGTTATGGATTCATTTCCTAATTTTGAATATTAATAACAGATTAATTGGATGATATTTCAGTTAGGGTTGTGGTTTCAATCAATTTAGGGATTAAGTCGATTGAGTTGCTTCTAATGAGATTGAATGAACTTTCATGATAGGATTAATTTCTGAGAACAATGATGATTTGAATTGCTTGGTGAGGTGAATTGGATTGATGTTTTAAATTTTGTTTTACATTACTTCTTTTGAATTCTGTTAGTTTCTGTGTTGCTCTTTAATTTTAGTTTACGTTTTTGCAAGTTTTACTTACGCACACAAACTGTTTGATAAAATTCCCCTCTCAGTGTTATTCGTAAATTGAAGCTAGAACCATATTGATTGTGTCTCTGAGTCGACCTAGGTTAATCCTGTGCTACAGAATTAACGTAGTTAAATTGTTTTGGTGCGTGTCAACAACGTGATATCATCAACATCGATTATTTTTAACATTCGACATCGGTTTCGAACCGATGTTGAATCAAGCGATGTTGAAAGTGTGAAAGTTAACATCGATTTTCAAAATTGATGTTAACGAAAATTCTACAACATCGGTTTATAGTAAAAACCGATGTCGATATGTAACAAATAAAACGTAAAAAAATGTAAAAGCTTACACTACAACATCAGTTTTCTTATGAAAACCGATGTCAAATTACAATACAATATCGGTTCTTAGCAAAAATCGATGTTGTTGTCATATAACAACATCGATTTTCTATGAAAATCGATGTTGTTACATGGCAGCGACATCGATTATCATTGAAAACCGATGTTGTATTGTATGTTAACATCGATTTTCTTTTGAAAATCGATGTTGTTTTTTTTTATTTTTTAATATTTTGTCTGTTTTCTTAATTTTAGCAGTTCTTCAACCTGTAAATTAGATACCAGACCAGACTAGCCAGCCAATTTTAGAATACAATTAAATAAAATAAAATTTCAATAACAAATAAAATTCAATAGTGTCAATGTACATAAAAATGATTTCCTAACCTAATGTTTATACAATTGTTTAAAAATCCCTAACCACCTAACCTAATATTTCATCCCTAACTTTAAGATAAAATTTAGCCCATTCAACCCTAATAGCCTTCAATCTCTGAGCTTCCAGTGGTCTTTCATTAGTGAAATACTACATGACATAATAAAACATAATTTAAAAAGCATAAAACAAAAACAAGTCAAAAAATTTAAATTAGTTTTAAATTAGACAATTACCATGTCCTAGTTCTCCCTGAAGCCTCCTTGGACTATCGTCAACATCCAATGCATGACATAATAGCCACACTCAGTGCTTCCTCTTTGCTTGTTACACTAAATTCAATAACATGGTCAAAGTTAAACGGAAAATTAGTGTAAATAGTAATAAATATTATTTTCAATACATAAACCACAATTTATTAAACTACTTACTTTAAGCGCAATCCATTTAGTTATAGGCTTTGATTTATTTCCTTCAGTGTCATGGACTGCCTTCAAAGCACTGCTTAAGAGAAACATGCATGCATATTGTACAATTAACATATTCATGTGTTAGAAATAATAACATAAATGTGTTACAAATTACAACTTACCTGTTAATAATTCCTTTCAAGTAGTTATCAGGCTTGTTGTGCAATGAACAGAACCACACGACAACATTGGCCTTAGGACATATGACGACTAGTTGCCAATGTGAACTGCTTTGGAGAAAAAAAATATTATACTGCATACATTAATTAAAGTGTTTTGTACATTTTTACATACCCATTCAAGTACGCTGCAAGGTAGACATCTTTATGTGAACTCTGCATCCATTTCTTGAGATAGTCCTCGGATTCAAATTGAGATTGCCCAGATCTCTGTATGGACTGTGGCTCGATGAATTCATACACATCGGGATGATCCGATTGCAGACATAACTCATTCATATGCCTATTGTTTTATAAATAAAGTAAAGAATGCATGAACATAAAACAATGTGTTATGTAACGTTAGGTATTGGAGAGTGACTTACAGAATCAAAGTTGTATACCGAAGATGTTCAGACATTGACCACCATGGATGATCTTAGAAACATCCTCTTGCTTAATGTACAATGGGAACTTGTCATTATGCACCCTGAACAATGATAGGTCCCATGGCACCTGCAGTGGTCTGAAGAAAAGATCCGGGATGGTCAATGTGATCTGGTACAAGGGATCCTCAACATGTTTCAGCTTATTTACAAGTTTCGCTGGTCCATGAGGTCGGTGTTGGTCCTACATAGTTAACAAACATAAGTCAACGACCGTCTTAACTTTATATGAGACAAATGAATGTTAAATGACAAGAAAAAAAGGCAAAAATGAAATACCTTATTCAAAATAGGCTGTACAAGATGTGTCGGCCAAGCAAGGAAAGTGTGTAAGGGCCTTCCTAACTAACTGAACCTCGTCAGTGGGTATAGGGACGCGAGCATCAGCATCTCGAACTTCCTCAACACCCACCTTGACCTGATCATTCCCCAGAGGGACGTTGTGCACTGTTGTTGACCCCTCATAAAGTCTTCCAAGAGCAACCAGGCAGGGAGGATTGTCATCGACATACAACCCACGCTTGTCAGATGCACCAGTGTCTGGGCCATTACCGAAGGGATCGACATAGCTTTCCTTGGTGCTGACACGGGCACCAAGAAAACATGTCTGAACATCTGGAAGCGGCATGGCACCCTGAGACTGCATCTGCGACTACATTTGGGACTGTAGCTAGCTGAAGGACATCATCAGCTGCTGTGTAACCCTCTCAGTGATCGACTGTGTAAGTCTATCAGTGATCGACTGCTCCAGCTCTTCCCTGATGTTTTCTTTCAGTCGATCCAAGTCTTCAGGCGCCATTGATGACTTCAACTTGCGAGAGGTTGATGGGGCCAGTCCGAAGTACTGTGTGATGGACACACCCGCTCCAGCAGCACAGACACGGCCGGGGTGCTCTGGTTGTCCAATGGCAGCAGTCAACACATCCTGACGTCCACTGGGGACAAAGCTACTGTGTGTGGATTGCTCATCCAGGAAATCCTGTAATGAAAATAAGTAAAACATTAGTTTTGTAATTTGTTAGCCAAAAATTCTTTAAAGGTGTATGAGCTTGTTGTTTGACTTACAATCCTCTTTGCAATCTCACGTGCCGCCTCAGAAGTCATTTGCCCCATTTTTTTGGTGCGAGCTAGCTTCCACTTCACGTGTCATCGCACAGGGGACGGAGGGTTAATGATGGTCTCCGTGCTATCATCACGGGTTCCTTCCTCCGATTGTTTCTTTTCTTTTTCCTCCATCAATATCTTCTCTAAGCCGTACCCCCCGCGAGACAACACGTAAGGGGCAGTGTTAAGGTTCTAGATGACCTGAGCCTTCTTTCCAACATCCTGTAAGAATTACAATTATAGGGTTTAAAAAATGACTTTGTTTTACTTCATATTTGTGAAATTGTAAAATAATGTAAGTCAGCTAACCTCCCAGGATGCGTCTCTACGACTCTGACAGAATTGGGTCCACTATTCCTTACTAATGCCGTATTTTTCGCAGACAACATCGACATCGGCGTCCTTGCCTTGTGTCAAGACCCATTTCCTGGTCAGATCTAACTTGAACTGCCTCCATTGCACTCCAGCTATTTGCATAATTTTCTTCTTGGTCCTTTGGTCGGACGCTTCAGGTATATCAAATTCAGCCTGCATTATAATCAAGTGGGTTTAACAGTTACAGTAACATTTAAATTGTATAACTACAACCAATGACACTAGACCTATAATTGTAATACATGAATGTCCTCCCAAATCAACTCCTTCTGCGCTGCAAGAACTTCCTTCCAATTAGGAAGGGTGACATCCACCTTGTCTCTAGCCACGATCCCTAGATACATCCTCAATTTCTTTGCCTAAGGACCATCAGCCTTTCTAGTGGCTGGATCAACATGAACAACTGTTCTATCAGCACCAGCAGCTCTAGTAGCCAGTGACCTCAGCCGTGTTGCTTTCCTAGTCTTCTTCATTGTAGATGGTGTAACACCTTCATAATTTACAAAAATAGTTTAAGGGAAATGACCATATTACCCTTGCCTTAAATAAAAAATTACAAAAATGCCCTTGAGGTGAAAATGCCCCTGGATATTTTTAAAAATTACAAACATGTCCCTAGATATTTTAAGATGAAAATTACATAAATACCCTTGGATGTTTTGAAAATGACAAGAATACCCTTAGATATTTTGGATATATATTTTATGGTGAAAATGACCATTATGCCCCTAGGATGAATGTTGAAATTACCATAATACCCTTGTAGGCCAAAAATGACCAGTTACCTTTAGAGACTATGGGGAAACCTGATAAAAGGATAAAGCACTCTTAGTTAACAAAATATCCAAATAGTTTGTAACAAGAAACTCTAGAATAAAATTTCTAGGAATTTTACAAAATGACAACTTTGAAGCTCTATGTAGAAGAATTCAGGTATTAGAAAAAATGGAAAAATGATAAATAGAATCTAGAGAATTTTCTCTAAATTGTATAATGTATAGATTTATTTAATAAAATAGTTTTGTAATTTTAATAGTCAAAAGTAAAATGGACCAATTAGAATTAAAATAAAAAACAATTTTGTAAGAAAAAGCCTAAATAACACCCAGAATAGATTACTTGTGAGAAATTTTTACTAGGATTGAAGCCAGTCTCTGAACAACTCTAGAATTATATTATTCAATATCATTCTTATGTAGAAAAATGCAAATTAAATTTTATTAGAAAATACCAAATGCTAGAATAATTTTATTCATTTACAAGATAATATAATATGTAAGGAATGAAGAAAAGCACACATTTCCCTAGACCTAAGCCTATTCCACGTGCAAATACAAGAAGGAAGGAGAAACTTCAAGAAATTGGACACTTGTATGGAGGAGAATCAAGAGCCTTTGTGATTGGACCACTTGGAAAGTAATGCAATAATGACTTAGGAGATTTTTGGTAGTAAAGGCATTTTAAATCAATTCTTCAACCCTATATAAAGGAGGGAGGGGACCAAAAAAAATCAAGTCCTTTTCCAAGCAAAGTGCACGTGCAAACACTTTCCACATCCCTTTCATCCTTTCACTTTCAAACCCTACATCTCTTTCATCCTTTCACTTTTAAAGAATAAAAGTAT
>PYAF01005996.1:264364-281635 GCA_007407185.1 Glycine tomentella
TTAATTAAGTATGCGAGGAATCGATATTTAGTAAAATATCCATAGGGCTTAATTGCGAGGAATCGAGTTAAGTTTACCTAAACGTGTGCGTCAACAAGAATAGAAAATGCATAGGTAAAATCAATTAAAGGGATAAGCAAGACGAAACCCAATCCTATACTTACTTGACTTGTATCCGTTTATTTATTTCATTTCCCGTAATCATTTACTTGTTTTCCGTTATCTTTATTTTACATTTTCCGCAAACAACAACAAATGAATCTTCGCTCTTTCTTATCTGTACATAACTACTAAACTGTTAATTTTTAATCAACCGACGTAAACCCAAATCCCTGTGGAGACGATCTTTTATAAATTTGAAACTTACAACGATACAACGGTACGCTTGCCGTGGTAGAAAATCTCTAACACTAAGGAACTTAGTGTCTCTATCAGTCACTATGCTTCTTGGCAATCCATGTAGTCTCACCACTTCCTTGAAGAAAAGATTTGCTACTTCACAAGCATCATCACTTTTGTGACAAGGAATGAAGTGTGCCATCTTTGAAAACCAATCAACAACAACAAAGATAGAATCCTTTCCCCTCTTGTATCTTGGAAGGCCAAGCACAAAATCTATAGAAATGTCAACCCAAGGGGAGTTAGGAATAGGTAAAGGTGTATACAAACCATGAGGCATTAATCTAGATTTAGCTTGATGTGAAGTAATGCATTGAGAAATAAGGTTATGCACATCATGCCTTATTTTTGGCCAAAAGAAATGTTCATTTAAAATAGCCAACGTTTTGTCCACACCAAAGTGCCCCATCAAATTATTCTCATGAGCTTCTTTAATGAAAAGTTCTCTCAAAGAGCTTTTAGGAACAGATAATCTCTTTTCCTTGAATAAGAAACCATCATGTCTAAAATATCCTTGATGACCCCCTTTCTCACACAAAGCAAAAGTACTAGAGAAGTCATGATCATTTGCATACAATTCCTTTATGTGATTAAAACCAAGCAATTTAGTTTCAAGCATAGAAATCAAACAATGCCTTCTTGACAAGGCATCTGCCACCACATTCAACTTTCCTTGCTTGTGTTTAATGACATAAGGAAATTGCTCAATGAACTCAACCCACTTAGCATGTTGTTAGCAATTTAATAAGCTCGCACCACAGCAAGTGCACCGATCGTTTCAAGTAATAAAATAGGTAAGTGAGTATCGTTCTCCACAGGGACTGGAGTGAAATTCACAGTAATGAGGAATCAATGTGATTGAAAGTAAAAACAGAAAATGTTGAAAGAAGTTTGTTGTGGATTGAATTGATTATTTGAATGTAAAACAGAAATTAAAGATGGAGTAAACTAAATAGAGTTGTTACTAATGGAGAAACAATTGTGGTCAGTCGCAATCCCCTTTGATTCCTACCTCCTTCACTTGACTCGTTTATTAATTTTATTTACACAAATGATAAATCTCTTCTTCTAATATCGTAAATCCTAAATTATTAGCGACTTATCCCTTTAATTCGATCGAGAATCCTAATTCCTTAGCGATCCTGTCAAACTAAGCATTTAGAGAATATATCATAAGGGTTTCTTGTTATGATTGTTCAGAAAATAAGTCTTTTCTAGATTAGTTAATCCCTAATCCCTTAGTGAATTAACCCTTTAACCTGAATCGAAAACCCCTTAGTGAAAACTATCAGTTTAAGCATTTAAAAGATCATATCATAATTTCTGCAGCCACGCATCCCTATCCCTAGGTGATGAACAACTGTTACTCTAAACAGGTCAGAAATTAGAACCCCAACGTCCCTATTGTGAATCCTAACCCTCAACACCTGGTACTTTATTCAACCATTTATTCTAAAGTAAAACAAAGCAATACACTTCTTTTTGAATTTTATTTATATTTTTTTTAAAACAATCAAAACATAAACAAATTCAGAGATTACTGCAGCTTCTCAAATTCCAGCTGATGGACTTGTTGTTTTCCAACTTGACTTATGCTTGTTTATTCTTGTTTTCCACAACCAATTGGATTCACTTGTGCTCCTTTCATACCTTGATGGACAATTCCCTGGTTTTTCTGCTGTCATGGACTTATATCAACTTTTTCTAGCCTCAGGGAGTTGGTCAAAGGAATAAAGCTCTGATTTGGGTATTTTGAAATGAAAGGCTTAGGCTCAAATGAGGTACAAATGGAAAAATAATTGAAGGTTAGTCAATTTGGCCCTAGTTTCAGAAGAAAAATCTGCCTTAATCATATCAAGTCACACCTGCATCCAGAGAAACAATTCAAGTTCTAGAGTACAAGGAAATTGGAGTCTCTCGGAAAGAAAACATTACCGCTGTTTGGCTCAAATCCTCACAGGTGTTAGTATTCAGGTCAATCTCAGCTGACTGCATTTCAAGCGTCATTTCAACTTCAACATGCATTTCTCATACCAACAATCAAATTCCATTCATGCAACATGCAATTCATGCTATGTCTCATTTCATCAAGCTTTTATCAAAGAAATCCTATCCATCACTGTGTCCATTCACTTTTGATTCTGAAAAATTTGATGTGCTGCTTATTTTTGAAAAAAAAATTTGAAAAATTCTGTTAGACGTCACTTGTTCTTTGATTGTGATTTGCGAAATAATGCGTAACGACCATTCCCAGATTTAGAGGTTGTTGTCCCCAGCAACCACAAATAAGGTCACGGTGTTTTGGAAAATTTGGAGCATTATTTGGAAAATCGCATTCAAGTCAAACATTGATCTAAACAGTTTTTATTTGCAAGGTATAAATCATAAATTGTTCTATATATATAAAAATGTGCAGAACTATAAAATGTGCATAATGCAATGTCTAATGCAGAATCATAAACCAAACAAAACGTAAAAACCAGAAACAATAAAAATAAAATAGAAACTGAAAATATGTCCTGATCACTCCTCTCCCTCTCCTCTCTCTACAATAACTGCAGTATCTGTGGATGTATGCTCATGAGTGGATGGCTCTGTAGCTGTATCATCTGAAGGAGCAAGAGGAGTCTCTGTGGCTGGAGCTACTGGTGGTGGTGGAATCTGGTACTCTGATGGAGGAATGCCAAGATGTCTGCATATGGCTCCAAGCATGGTGGTCTGCTGAGCAAGCTGGGTCCTAACGAACTCTTGGAAGGCCAAATAGGTGGGAGAATCTTTGTAGAGCGGCTCATGTCCAGGAGTGGTGGTAGAAGAAGGATCTGAAACTGGTGGTGCTGGTGGTGCATCTGCTGGTGGCTGGACTGGCTGTGGCTCCTCTGGTGCAGGTAAGTCTCTGGGGCTGCGGGCTGCTAACTCCTCAGGTTTGAGCTATGAAGCTCTGAGAATTTGCTCATTAGCTGCTGTCTCCATGGCATCCAAATAAGTCTTGTGGCTCATAAGCGAGAAGATCGGGACGTCCATGGGTTCGTCATCTGCAATTTCTACCCCCGCCTAGCGGCATAAATGTAGAATAAGGGAGGGTTGTGCCAGCTAGGACTTGCTGCTAGCGTCCTGTATCATGTGAAGAATCCTGTCAGATAGAAGGTTAGAGATCAAGAGGTTACCATCACCTCGAAGGGTGTAAAGCAGGATGGCCCTCTCAACATTCACGTCAGTCATATTAGTAGAAGGTATGACTGTGTGATTCATGAACTGATGCCAGAAAGTTGCATCCCCCACCAGGTCGTGCTTCCGCAGCTTCTCTGGTATATAATCTAGCCCAGATTTGGGCTTCCAAACTGTATAGAGGCCAGTGATGGCCCTGTGGATGGTGGTGGATAGCTGGGGAACGTCATCCTTGTACATCTTTGTCAGGGCATCAGGCTGCATCCTCAGGAAGAGCTGGAGGAAGTCGCATTCCTCAAACGGATCATACTGGGTATCCAACAGCTGCTCTATGGCTTTCGCATCAAAAGACACCTGTACACCTCTGACCCAAGACATCCTGGTCCTCCCCACTGTATCTGGATTAGCATTGGCCAAAAATTCTTTCAAAATCATGCTAGAACTGGGCTCTGGAAAAGTGACAAGGCGCTGCCACTGACGTCTGAGAATGACTTCTCGTACTGGATTTTCTTCTGGTAGCGTGTCCCAAAGTATTTTCTTCTCTAATATAATCTTCTTCTGCAGGTACCAAGTATCAAACTTCTTTTCGCACTCTGCTGACCTGAAGCGAGCCTCATCAAAATCTGTGACCCTCGCCCTTTTGGTTCCTCCTGCAGTGGTGGCCTTCTTTTTGCCCTTGGCTATTTGTTTTCCCTGTAACTCAGAATAAAATCCAAATATAGATGCATGATTCAATAAGCTTAATTCCCAAATTTATTTCATGATAATACCTAACATAACCAATTTTATGTTTTTCATGCAATTAAGGTTGGTATCAGCCACAATTGGAGCAATCACATTAACAATAGCATGCCTAGTTCTATGAATTCCATGCAGTTGTTTACAATCAAGGTATGGTCTGCCATTCCTAGATTTACACTTTTGAAACAATAAGTAAACAATGCAGTAACATCAAATTAAGTAAATTCAATCATAGCACCAATCTCATTTTTAATGAATTGAAATTTCCAACAACAATACAGTGATCATCATATGGATAATACAAACATATTTCCTCCAACCCGTAGGTTCAACACTCTTTCACAATTGTGCAATGAAACGCTCACCCCCAGATGCAGGTATCTTACATATACCAAATCAGACACAATTCAATCATATTATTCACACCTTGCTTCAGAATTATCACTTGAACCCATAGACAATATACACATGTAATAGGGAAATGAACGATATCATCTGGATTCCCAGATTCAATCCAATGAGTGTTCTTAATTCACAGGCTCAGGCAAAAACAGGAATCTATATATATGCTTGAATGACCATATTTATAGGATTTTTCTTATATTCCTTCCAAGATAACACAGATCAAGTAGTTTCATCCTAAGCATTTTGGTTATTTGCAATTTCAGCCAAGCATAGGGGTAAAACAAGTTCTATTCATAACCTGAGACTAGCCCTAACAATTCCCAGATTAATTCTATTCCATACCCTCAAACAACAAAATAATGCGGGAATGTTAATTTTGCAATTTAATCACAGCATTATTGTGGGTTTCAAGCAATTGAACACAAATCATGGTTCCTTATCACGTTAAGTTGGTTCAGTCCTTAGCAATCAACGGTTCTCCATTCCCAGATTTTGGATCATAACCTGTTCAATGCTTATGACAACTTAGCATACAACAATCAATTTATCAAAATGTTTAACAATATACTTGCTTAAACCAAGACTCAATTCAAATAACCCTCTTATAAGCATAGGCCTTTGTAAGCACAACAAAGTCATACCTGCATACTCAATTAAAACTAATGCATCTGAGCCTTATTCACATCATAACAATTTGAATCTTTGAAAGACTTAATACACATTCCCATAATCAATCCAAACTTTACCATGATTGAGTCTATTTTCTCATTTAGGAATTTAGACAAATACTTAGTGGGTATATAATCAATTCAATACAATATGCCTATTCTCATCATATCAACACCCCAATTTGAACAACATCACTGGTAAACAACATAATGCAAAAAGCAATTGGGTCTCTGCCCTAAGGTTTTCCCAAATTTTCATCAGCAGTGAATGAGAGGATTTTAAACATGGGGTATGGGTGTTCTGCAGTTCAGGGGTATACCATTGTACCTTACATAGCATTGAAGGTTCAGAAATTACCTTATCTCCAGCCACTCCGTAATTTGAAGCTTTTTGGGTGCAGATAATATGGGAACAAGAGAGGAAATGCCACAATGAGTGCAGTGGTGTTGAGAGAAGTTGAGAGAATGAGGGTGAGAGGGAATGTAGGTATGGTTTAGGGCTTTTAATGAGTGATAATGGTGAGGAACGTGGTTAAGGGTGGTGGCTAGGACTTAGGCGAAATTGGGGGAGCAAGTTTGGGAAGGTGAGGGAGTGAGGCGCGAATGAGGAAAATTTAAAATAAAAATAGTTTTCGCGACCTCGCTCGGTTAGCGCGAACATTGGCATGGATCGCGCCATTATGCACTGGAAGGCCTCTGGTTTCATCTTATCCGCGTGGGTCGCACGGGATCTCACGCGATCCACGTGATCTGGTATTGAAAGGACCTTTTGGTTCGAAAGCCTGGCACGGTTAGCGTGGAGTTCCACGCGGGTAGCGCGGAACATTAACAATTTGGCAATTGATTCGAACCAATGGCGCTAGTTGCACCACTATCCACGCGATTAGCATGATTTATTGCAGAATTGAGGCTCAGGGTCGTGCAGCTCGCGTGGTTGGCGCGGATGTCACGCTAACAGCGTGACTTAATCGTGGTTGTGCCGCGGTTGGCGCCAAACATGGCGCGGGTCGCGCCAACTTATACAGATGAGGCAGCCAATTCGAACTTCTCGTGCAGACAGCGCGGGGTCTCACGCGGTTAGCGTGGATTGATCGTAGCTGTGGCGCTGATCGCGTCGCTCCTGGCGCGAGTCGTCCCACATCTTTTTCAGCTCTTTTCTTGCTTTTTATTTATCTTTTAATTTTATATGACTTAAATAAAATGCTACCTAGCTTAACTATTATGGAAACATGTATAAAAATGGACCTAAGCTATCAAAGTTTGAAATAATTTGAATTCCTAATTACTAATGCATGAACCTAAGTCACTACTATGGAATATGCAAAAGGAAAATACTGCAGAATGCTAAATCTACTGCTAATAATTCTAAACAAGACTTAAAGCATTATGTAAATTACCAGTGGCTCGTTTAACGTCTTAAGCTAGACGCTTACTTCAGTTCAAACCTCAATGGCTTTGAGTGGAATAGAACTTGAACTTCTGTCCACTTCTCCCCCAAAATAATGTTTCAAACGAGAACCATTTACCTTGAAAGCTCGATCACTATCCAAAGGTGAGATTGCCACTGTGCCATAGGGATAGACTTCTTGTACGAGGAAGGGTCCAGACCAACGTGATTTCAACTTACCTGGGAAGAGTCGCAGGCGAGAGTTGTATAACAACACTTGTTGGCCAGGAATAAACTCTTTTGGATGAATTTGGTTGTCATGCCACTTCTTTGTCTTCTCTTTGTAGATCCTGGCATTCTCATATGCAGCTAACCTGAACTCATCTAATTCATTTAACTGGAGCAACCTCTTTTCATTAGCTTTTGTTAGTTCAAAATTTAAAAACTTAGTTGCCTAGATTGCTTTATGTTCAAGTTCAATGGGGAGATGACAAGCCTTACCATAGACAAGCTGAAAGGGAGACATACCTATTGGAGTTTTAAATGCAGTTCTGTATGCCCATAAAGCATCATCTAGCTTCTTAGACCAGTCCTTTCTTGATGTTCCAACAGTTTTCTCAAGTATTCGTTTCAATTCTCTGTTGGAAATCTCTACTTGGCCACTCGTTTGAGGGTGATAAGGGGTTGCCACTTTGTGCTTGACTCCGTACTTTGCTAACAAGTTGTCAAACTGCTTGTTGCAAAAGTGAGTTCCTCCATCACTGATGATTGCTCTTGGTACCCCAAATCTGGTGAACATATTCTTTCTTAGGAATGAGACCACTACCTTGGCATCATTGGTGGGTAAAGCAGCTGCCTCAACCCACTTGGAAACATAATCTACAGCAACCAAGATGTATTGTCAGTGCATTGAAAATATAAGTAAGGGTTATCCCAGAAATACCTTCTCGCATCATACAGAAATTTCTTTCTTTGCTGCCAATTGAGATCTTCAGGTAAAATTCCAGCAGCTTTGTAATTGGCCATGCTAGCAAACCATGGGCTGAGTTGCACAGCAAGCACTTGCTCATCAGGGAAAGTTTCATTGATTTCAACTTCTGGTCCATCTTGAAAGTCTTTCTCCTGAATCCTAGACAAGTGGTCTGCAACCTTGTTTTCAACTCCAGCCTTGTCTCTTATTTCCAGATCGAATTCCTGCAGCAATAACATCCAACGCAGCAAGCGTGGTTTTGCATCTTGCTTGTGCAGCAGAAATTTAAGAGCTGCATGGTCAGTATAAACAATTACTTTTGACACTACTAAGTATGATCTAAACTTATCAAGGGCATAAACAACAGCTAGCATCTCTTTTTCAGTTGTGGCATAATTTACTTGTGCCTCATTTAGGATTTTACTAGCATAATAAATTACATGCAAGCGTTTTTCTTTCCGCTGTCCTAAAACTGCACCTACTGCATAATCACTAGCATCACACATCAATTCAAAAGGTAAACTCCAATCTGGAGCAATCAAAACAGGTGCAGTGGTGAGTTTGTGCTTCAAGGTGTTGAATGCTTCAAGACAATCATCATCAAATGTGAACTCATCTTCTTTCTCTAGCAATTGGCTTAATGGCTTTGAGATCTTAGAGAAATCCTTGATGAATCTTCGGTAAAAACCTGCATGGCCTAAAAAGCTGCGAACACCACTTACATTAATAGGAGGAGGCAATTTCTCAATTAATAACAGTTTAGCTCTATCTACCTCTATTCCTATTTCAGATATTTTGTGGCCTAGCACTATACCTTCCCTTACCATGAAATGGCATTTTTCCCAGTTTAAAACCAAGTTTGTCTCTTGACATCTTTTCAGAACTTTAGCTAAGTTAGCCAAACATGAATTAAAACAAGGGCCAAAAATAGAAAAATCATCCATAAGTACCTCAAGTCCTCTTTCTACCATGTCAGAGAAAATTGAAAGCATGCATCTCTGGAAGGTTGCGGGTGCATTACACAATCCAAATGGCATTCTTCTATAAGCAAACACCGCAAACGAACATGTGAAGGCTGTCTTTTCTTGATCTTCCGATGCTACTGGGATTTGGTTATACCCAGAGTAACCGTCAAGGAAACAGTAATAATCATGACCAGCCAAGCGTTCAAGCATTTGGTCCATGAAAGGGAGTGGGAAATGGTCTTTTCGGGTTGCATCATTAAGCCTTCGGTAATCAACACACATTCTTCAGCCTGTGATAGTTCTTGAGGGAATCAGGTCATTGTTGTCATTTTGAATGACTGTCATGCCTCCTTTCTTCGGAACAGTTTGGACTGGACTTACCCAAGGTGTGTCTGAAATTGGATATATCATACCTGCATCCAAAAGCTTAACAACTTTTTTTCTTACCACTTCTTTCATTATGGGATTGAGCCTTCTTTGTGGCTGTCTTATAGGTTTAACATCACTTTCCATTAATATTTTATGAGTACAAAATGAGGGATTTATACCTTTCAAGTCTGAAATCGACCAGCCTATGGCTGACTTGTGCTCCTTAAGTACTTTGAGCAGTTTCACCTCTTCATGCTATTCCAGCCCTCTGTTGATTATGACTGGATATGTTTCATTCTCACCTAAGAACACATATTTCAAATGTTCAGGCAGTTCCTTCAATTCCACTTTAGGTGCTCCAGCTGGAATATCATCTACCTTTTTCTCCAGCTCCTTTAGCATAGGTTCAGGTGTGGCATTTTCATCTGCAGTACTGAATTCTGCAGAATTTTCTGCTGCTGCTATGCTTGCTGTTTCCGCTGCATCATTTTCTGCAGCTGTTGAATTTGCTGTTGTAGCTGAATTTTCCTCTGCATAATTTGTTGTTGCTACATTTTCTGCTAAATCTTCAGCTTCAGTTGCCTTTAAACCTGTTGTAATACCTGCAGAAATAACATTATCCAACACATCTAGCCTAAAGCAATCATGTTCATCGGCTGGGTGCTTCATGGCATCAAATACACTGAATACAACAGATTCATCATTCAGTCTTAACTCAAACTTTCCTTGCTCTACATCTATTAAGGCCCTAGCAGTGGCTAGGAAAGACCTTTCTAACAGCAGAGGGATTTCACTTTCACCCTCCATGTCCAACACAATAAAATCAGCAAGAAATATAAATTTGTCTACCTTTACTAAAACATCCTCAATCACCCCTGAGGTGTTCTTAAAGACCTATCTGCTAGTTGTAAGGACACTCTAGTTGGTTTAAGTTCAGATATGCCTATGGACTTGCACATAGACAATGGCATTAAATTTATACTAGCCCCTAAGTCACAAAGTGCTCTTCCTACATTAATGTTTCCTATGGCTATAGGGATGTTAAAACTTCCAGGATCTTTCAATTTGGGTGGAAGCTTCCTTTGAATTATTGCACTGCACTCCTCAGTTAGTGCTATGGTTTCACAATCTTGTAGCTTATGTTTCTTAGATAGAAGTTCTTTCATGAATTTTGCATAATTAGGCATATTAGCTAATGCCTCAGCAAATGGAATATTGATGTGTAGCTTCTTAAACATGTCTAAGAACCTGGCAAATTGTTGCTTCTGCAATTGTTGCTTGGTTTGCACCGGATATGGAGGCTTCTCAAAGCGAGAAAAGTCTCACTTGTTTGGTTGAGGTGCAGAATTCTGTTCATCCATATTTTCTGTAGCTTTTTCTTTGGCTGATTCAGTTGCTGCAGCTTTCTTCTCAGCTTCCTTTTTACTTGCCTCAGATTTTTCTGGTGTAGACAATACCTTACCACTTCTGGTTGTGATGGCCTTGGCATGTTCCCTTGGGTTTATCACTGTATCACTTGGGAACTGGCCTTGTGGTCTCTCAGCCAATTGTTTTGCAAGCTGGCCAATCTGGTTTTCCAGATTTCTGATGGAAGCGTCTTGGTTTGTTCTGTGAGCTCTTGTTTCAGCTATAAATTATGCTGTTGTTTTTGACAGCTGCAACACTACCTTTTCAAGTTCAAAAGGCTCCTTGTTGGGAATGGGAGGGGGCTGCAAGTAGTTGTTAGACTTGTAGTCTAGGCCACCTCCTTGAAATTTCCTTTGATAGTTGTTTCCAGCAGAAAAATTGTTATTCCTCTGATAGGACTGCTGCAGGTATGGTTGTTGCTGCCTTTGATCATTCCAAATGCCATTTACCTGCACAGGGTCAGCACCAACAAGAATAGGGCAAACATTAGATTCATGCTCACCTTGGCAGTACTCACAGATAACATGTGGTTGGCTGGTTGCCACTTGGGCTGCAGAAATTTGTAATCTATCAATCTTTTCAGTCAATTTGGCTAGTTGATGTGCCAAAATTTTCTGCTCTGCAAGCATAGCATCGTTAGTGGACAGCTGAATTGGTTCTCTCTTTGGCTGGTGTGTTATACTTTCATTTTCATTCTGAGCCAAAGAATTGATAAGCTCATATGTTTGAGCCGCTGTTTTAGACCTTATAGTACCCCTGCTGCAACATTCACAATCATACGAGTTTCAAGAGTCATACCATTAAAGAATATACGTACCTGCTTACCTACAGGCATATCATATTGTGGACACCTCCTGATCAATTCTTGGAATCTATTCCAAGTAGCACATAGGGATTCTCTTCCAGTTTGAGTAAAGTTGGTGATTTCATTCACCAATCGGTTATATTTATCCATGGAAAAGTATTCTGCAAAGAACATTGAGACTAAGTCCTCCCAAGTTGAGATGCTATTGGATGTTTGTCGGTTCAGCCATCTCAATGCATTTCCCTTAACAGGAAAAGGGAATAAGCTTAATCTCACTGCATCATCTGAGACCCCTTGGTGTCTGATAGTGTCACATATTCTGAGAAATCTGTCAATGAAGTCATGTGGGTCTTCAAAGTCTTCTCCTCCAAACTGACTGCGCTCCACCAAAGCTATCAATGAAGGGTTGATATCGAAATGATTAGCTTGTATTGGTGGCCTCACAATGCTGGAGTTGGGTCTTGTGAACATGGGAGCCAGAATATCCTCCATTAGTTCATCTTCCGGTCTCCGTCTTGGCTAATTAGGTTGTTCTTCAGCCATCTCTGCTTCAGACTCTAATTCAGGAAGTGAATCAAAGTCAAAGTTTTCAGCTTCTCTCCTTCTTTGTCTAGCTAGTCTCCTTGGGATTGTTCTTTCTATTTCTGGATCAAACTACAAATCCTCAGAACTAACTGAACCTCGCATAAAACTTAGAGAAGTGATTAGTAACACAAATTCCAATCAGAAGATCAAAATTACTATAAAAATCCGTTAACCAATCCCCGACAATGGCACAAAAAACTTGTTAGCGATTTAATACGCTCGCACCACGGCAAGTGCACCGATCGTTTCAAGTAATAAAATAGGTAAGTGAGTATCGTTCTCCACAGGGATTGGAGTGAAATTCGCAGTAATGAGGAATCAATGTGATTGAAAGTAAAAACAGAAAATGTTGAAAGAAGTTTGTTGTGGATTGAATTGATTATTTGAATGTAAAAAAGAAATTAAAGATGCAGTAAACTAAATAGAGTTGTTACCAATGGAGAAACAATTGTGGTCAGGCGCAATCCCCTTTGATTCCTACCTCCTTCACTTGACTCGTTTATTAATTTTATTTACACAAATGATAAATCTCTTCTAATATCGTAAATCCTAAATTATTAGCGACTTATCCCTTTAATTCGATCGAGAATCCTAATTCCTTAGTGATCCTGTCAAACTAAGCATTTAGAGAATATATCATAAGGGTTTCTTGTTATGATTGTTCAGAAAATAAGTCTTTTCTAGATTAGTTAATCCCTAATCCCTTAGTGAATTAACCCTTTAACCTGAATCGAAAACCTAATTCCTTAGTGAAAACTATCAGTTTAAGCATTTAAAAGATCATATCATAATTTCTGCAGCCACGCATCCCTATCCCTAGGTGATGAACAACTATTACTCTAAACAGGTCAGAAATTAGAACCCCAACGTCCCCATTGTGAATCCTAATCCTCAATACTTAAGTGAAGTGATCAGTTCCAAATAAGAGTAGAAAATAAGAATAGAATAGAATAAAATAATCAAAACATTATTATTCCATACCAGTCAAATTACAGAGGAGTTCACATCAGTTCATGGCCCTCCCACAATACAAGATTTAGCCTCCATTGGCCTCAAGAACATCAAAGCTGTTGAATAATACATAGTTTTTGCTGAAACCCTAGCCTTGGTTCTTGAATTCCAGAGGTTTAGAAGGATGAAATATGGTTTTTAGATGAATAATGGGATCCTCCTTCAGTCCTCAAAGGCCTTATATTTATAGAATAATTTAATTAAGGTAACAAAGCCTAAAACAGTGCCAAAATCCGAAATAGATACATCTAAATCTGGAAACAGGATCTTCTCCACGCGATCCGCGCGGAGTTCCGCGCTATCAGCTCGGGATGTTCGAATGGTTGGCGCTGACCGCGTGATCCTCCACGCTAACCGCGTGGAGTCTTCGAGTTGAATGTCTGATACTGAACTTCTGGCGTTGGTGGCGCGGCTTTGGCGCGATCTGCTCGGTAAATATTTAACTAAATTATAACCTAAAACTAGCCTAAAACTAAGATGTGTTTGCAACACATCACGTGTCTTTTGTTGAGTTTGCCTTGACTTTTCAAATATTTAAGGGATTCATGATCACTATGTATCACAAATTCCTTAGGTAAAAGATAATGTTGCCAAGTTTGCAAAACTCTAACAAGTGCATACAATTCTTTGTCATAAGTGGAATGGTTCAAACATGCACCCTTCAATTTCTCACTAAAATAAGCAATAAGATGTTTATCTTGAATTAAAACCCCCCCAATGCCTACATTAGATGCATCACATTCCAATTCAAAAGAAGCATTAAAATTAGGCAATGCAAGAATAGGTGCATTAGATAACTTATCCTTCAAAGTTTGGAAAGCAATTTCATGTTCTTGCTTCCAAGAAAAGCTCATGGTTTTCTTCATCAATTCATTCAAAGGAGAAGCAATGGTACTAAAATCCTTCACAAATCTCCTATAAAAACTTGCCAAACCATGAAAACTTCTAACACCTTTCACACTTGTAGGAGTTGGCCACTCCATGTTGGCTTTCACTTTCTCTTGATCTACTTGGACTCCTTAGGCACCTACTACAATACCTAGAAACACAACTTGTGAAGTGCAAAAAGAACATTTATCAATTGATCCATACAAGGTTTCCTTTCTAAGAACCTCCAAGACACTCTTAATATACATTAAATGATCATTTAAATTGGCACTATAAACAAGAATATCATCAAAGTACACAACCACAAATTTGCCTGTAAAATGTCTAAGAACATGATTCATAAGTCTCATAAAGGTACTAGGTGCATTAGTCAAACCAAAAGGCATAATTAACCATTCTTAAAGCCCAAATTTTGTTTTGAAAGTCGTTTTCCATTCATCCCCTTCCCTCATCCTTCTTTGATGATAACCACTCTTAAGATCAAGTAGCACCATGCAATTCATCTAAAAGATCATTAAGTCTAGGGATGGGATGCCTATGCCTTGTGGTGATGTTATTGATTGCCCTACATTCCGTACACATTCTCCAAGTTCCCTCCTTCTTAGGCACAAGAATAATAGGCATAGCACAAGAGCTCATGCTCTCACGGATCCACCCTTTTTCAAGTAGCTTCTCTACTTGTGCTTGTATCTCTTTTGCTTCCATTGGTGAAGTCTTATAATCTGGCCTATTAGGGAGTGCACAACCTAGAATCAAGTCAATTTGATGCTCTATGTCTCTCAAAGGAGGCAAGCCATTAGACACTTCTTTTGGAAAAACATCTTGATACTCTTCCAAAAGTGATTGCATAGCTTTGGGTAATTTTTCACCTTTCTTTTCAACATGTAAACAAAGAGAGTTAGGAAGCATATAATAAAGAGATTGTTGTGCCAATAACACTCTCTTAATTTGCTTTTCACTGAAGAACAAGCACTCTTTAATCTCGTGAATTTTTTTGTTATCATTTTCTTTTTCCTTTCTTTTTTTCTCACTAGCTTTTCTCTTGGGTACCTCACTTTTCTTCTCTTTTTTAGGTGCAATATTTTTTTTTAATTCCTCAATTCTCCTTTCTTTCATTTTTATTTGATCCTCACACACTTGTCTAGGAGTCAAAGGTCTCAAAAGAATTTTCTTGCCTAGGTGCTCAAACTCAAAAGTATTTTCCATGCCATTGTGTATCACTTTTCCATCATATTGTCATGGTCTACCAAGAAGGATATGACCAGCCTCCATAGGAACAATATAACAAAGAACATTATCATGATAAGCATTAATAGAAAAAGGAATGAGCACTTGAGAATTTACCACCACTTCTCCACTTTCACTAAGCCATTGTAGCTTGTATGACTTTGGATGCTTTGTGGTTGGCAAGTGTAATTTCTCCACAAGCCTTGTACTAGCCACATTAGTGCAGCTCCCACCATCAATGATAAGTGAGCATACCTTGTCTTTTACCAAGCACCTTGTGTGAAAAATATTTTCTCTTTGAGTCTCCTCTTTTTCTAGGCAAAAATTACTCAACATTCTCCTTACCATCAAGAGATCTCCTTCTTTGGCCTCTACTAGTGTGAGTTCCTTTTCTTCTTCACTTGAAGAATTATTTGAGTCACTTGAAGACTCACTCCTTATGCTTCCATCCTTAAGCAAAATCGTAGTCCTCTTGTTAGGACATTGAGAAGCAATGTGTCCTTTACCAAGACACTTAAAACACTTGATATTGCTTGATCTTCTTGGAGTTGGCTCCACCATTTTTTTTTCTTCGGCTCTCCACTTTTACTTCTTTATTTTTCTTAGGAGAAACCTCTATTTTTGGCTTGTCCTTCCAGCTGGAAGTTGCAGCCCCTTTGGAGAATTTGGAAGCTTTTCTCCTCTGTAGTTGTTTGATAAAGTTCTTTTAGTTGAGTATTTTTCTATCCTTCTTAGCTTATTTGACCTCTCTTGGACCTTTATTTTCCTATTCTAATTCAGTTTTTGGCCTAGGCAAGTAAGTGGGCTTAATTGCTAATTGTTGCGTATTTTTGGATTTTTGGCTCACTTGACGTATCTGACTTGTGTAGGACCTATAGGGTGCTACCAATCTCCGAATGGAGCATTCTAGGATTCCTTGGAAAGATAACGAAAAAATCTACAAGTTTGATAGAAATATCCTGAGGCCAATTCTGTCATTTAGAGGGTCATTTTAAGCTTCGAAGGTAGCACCTTTGCACTTGTAATTTTGGGCTGCGAATTTGACTTTCATGGTTGTAAATATCAAATAATTAGATTGTTGGGTTTGTTTGTGGCCCATTTTATTTTCAGAACTCAGTCACTACATATATTAGTGACTTTAGTGAAACTTGGAGCATACTTTTCATTTTAATAAAAATAGTTTTGCATTTCCTTTTCTTAAGTTTTTAGGATCAAAACCCTTGCTCTCATTTTCTCTCTACTGTTCTTCCTTGTTCTTCATTTTCATTTTGTTGTGCTTCCATTTTTGTGCAACCATTTCATGGGGCTTTCATTGATGATGATCATGGAAGGCTAAATCCTCAATCAATCCAAGAATCCAACCCAAGCACAAGGAGAATTTGAGTTTTGGTTTAGTATTTCAAATTCTATTTGAATGTTCATCTTCTTCTTCAATTGCTATTATGTTTTCATGATTATGAATGCGTTTAGGATTGAAAATGGATTAGGTTATGGATTCATTTCCTAATTTTGAATATTAATCACAGATTAATTGGATGATATTTCAATTAGGGTTGTGGTTTCAATCAATTTAGGGGTTAAGTCGATTGAGTTGCTTCTAATGAGATTGAATGAACTTTCATGATAGGATTAATTTATGAGAACAATGATGATTTGAATTGCTTGGTGAGGTGAATTGGATTGATGTTTTAAATTCTGTTTTACATTACTTCTTTTGAATTCTGTTAGTTTCTGTGTTGCTCTTTAATTTTAGTTTACGTTTTTGCAAATTTTACTTACGCACACAAACTGTTTGATAAAATTCCCCCCTTACTGTTACCATTGAATTGAAGCTAGAACCATAATCATCGTGTCTCTGAGTCGACCTAGGTTATCTTTGTGCTACAGAATTAGCTTAGTTAAATTGTTTTGGTGCGTGTCGACAATGTGATATCATTGTTGTTCCACCCTTTGAGCTTTGTGGACTAGCTCCTCAATTGTGGCATATGAATATAGTTCCATCACATCTTGAATTACTCTATTCAAGCCATGAAGGAACCTCCATTGTTGCTTCTTGAACTTCCTCAATTTCAGCCCTTATTGATGTGTTGCAAACACATCTTAGTTTAGGATAGTTTTAGGTTATATTTTGATTAAATAATTAGGAATTAGATTAGTTTTAGTTAGTTTATTAATAGTATTTTATTTTATCTCATTCCAATACCAATTATGCATTTTCAGGACAAAAGAGGAGAATAAAGGCCAAAGAAAGAAGAAAACAAGAACTGGAGTCCCGCGCG
>PYAF01005996.1:288343-311383 GCA_007407185.1 Glycine tomentella
TTTTAATTTAATTGATAAGTAAATTTTAAAATAAGAATAACTATAAATTTATTTATTTTCTGTTTCAAATAAAATATTTATCTAATAAATATGTATAATGTGTTGGTTTGAGATTATTCTTTGAAACAAAAAAAAAAGAATTTATTATTTATAGTTTACAAAATTTATTTTAAGTTAAATTAAATGATTTGCTGATAAAATTAATAAGTATGATTATTTTTTTCAACCATTTATTTAGAAATTGAAGATTTATCCGTTTATCTACACATTATTAAAATTATAGTTCTATTGTTTTGTCTGATTTGACCAATAGGTACTTGATGACCACGATTTTTGTTATTTCTCTATAAAGAGGAATTTAAGCTCTAATATCATACAAGTATTATTTATTATTTTATGCTGTCATATTAGATGATATGAAATACTCTTTATTTATAACGAATGAGGTTTACAAAATAAGAAAATTAAATAGTGAGTAATAAGAAAAATAATTGTTCTTGTCAAAATCTGGAAATTACACGTATAATGATGAGTAGGTTCCAAACTTCGCACGTCAGATGAAGAATCGTCTTCGTTTAGGAGAGGGATCTGCAAAATAAAGGAAACATACTCCAACGCTCAAGTAAGTACATCAATTATAGAAGGATAACTGAGTAAAAGAGTGTGAAGTATTTTCGAGGGTGCCTCGAATGAGTATAAATTGAGTATACTGAGATGAATATCAGATGATCATGAGATTCTGTTGTTCGATTAGATGTCTAAGGTTTAGAGAGAACCTGTACTTATAGTGTGGAATATGGGTTTTGGGCCTTTGTTCGTCGGTAATCTGTTGATGAGATAGTAACAAATAATGACAGACAGTTATCTAATTTAAATAGAAGATAATGTGTACCTTATTGATATACTGTTACTTGTAGATAACTTGTAGATATATTAGGAGATAAGGTGGTTACACCTATTTGAATGACCAAGCATAGTTGATTTGTTGTTGATAAAGAGATATGCACAGTAGGCGTTCGTGTTCCTGTAGAAGGTCGACATCCGCTCTCCTGTAGCAAAGCTGACAAAAAGGGCACAGTAGGCGTTCGTGTTCCTGTAGAAGGTCAACATCCGCTCTCCTGTAGCAAGGCTGACAAGGAGGGCAGACAAGTGTGTCCGGGTTGACAATTGGAGAGTGAATAAGCATTATTAATGTAGCAGTGCTGATGTGGAGGGTGTCCATGTGTATAGTGACCTTTTAGTGATTTTTGGACTCTATAAAAGCTCCTAGCCACTAAGCCATTTTGTAGGCGAAAGAGGGTGAATGAGCCTCGATAAAGAATGTCCAGTGTCATGGCAAATAACATGATGAATGCTAGCGACCCCCGAGGGTAGACAAGTGATGTCGTGCGTCGGGGTGGATAGCTTTGAGAAGTAATGTCTTGAACCGGGACGAGATTGTCCGGGTTGTATTGAGACTTGAACCTGGACAAGGCAGTCTAGGTTGTTATTGCTGAGCTATCCAAGGTGGACTAATTAGATGTGTAGATAAGGTCAATGTCAGGCAAGTGAAGTGTCAGGATTGATAGCTTTTGCCAATATCTAACCGTTGGAGTGGACATTGAAATCATGCGTTTCTCCACTTTAAATACTACAGGCACGTGCCACCCACTTAGTTGTAACTATGCCTATGTGTCACTCAAGGAGTGGGCATGTATAGGAAATCGTGCGGTAGTGGGTAAATGCGGTCAATCATGGCTTGAGCTTTTAGGAGATGTTTCGAAATCCAAACAATAACTGTCGAGCCTCACTCCCATTTAAATAGATGGGACTTCTGTCATTTTCACCTTCATTCATGTGTCTTTGCTTTTTCTGAGTTTCCTTCTTCTTCTCGCTTAAACTTTCTCTTGTTCTCAAGGTAATCTTCTGAAAAAATGTCTGTCTCACTCATTTCTGATTTTGCCTTAGGCATGGGTGGTAGTGATTCTGGTGGCTCGATAGAGCAGCATGTTATGCGCGAAGTCATCTCCATGGGTGACTCTTCAGAGGAAAACACCTATGGAGGAGATTCTGACGGATCTTCCTCTTCCTCCAAGAGGAGGGCTAGTTCCCGTCGGGCTGGTGAGGGCACTTCTCGTCCTCGTCAGTAGGTGAGGTCTTCCTTTTCCTCGATGGCAAATGAACCTCTGTCGCTTATAGTCATCCCTGCTTCTTCCCCTTCAAGTAGGATGAGGCAAAGCAGTCCTGGATGGGTTAGAGCCTTCTCTCGTGTGCGTTGCAGCCCTGATGTTGGGTCACCATCTGTTGTCTCAGTCGTTCGTGGCTATGAGTGGGTAAAGGAGGACGTGTTTAAGTACCGTTCCTCAATGACTTCCACCCCTTCTGTAAATGTTCTTCGCTCGACGTTGCAGATGACGACTCCTTCGGACGCCTGCAAGGTCATCGTTGAGCCCTTTGAGGAAGATGCCTTCTCCTACTTGAGGGCGGCGCCAGGTGCACTTCCATTCTTCTTCATGTACCGATGCCTCTTCGAGGTGTTGGGTCTTCTTCTCCCCTTCTTTCCAGTTCAATGTGCTCTCTTGGAGTACTTGAATGTGGCCCCTCCAACTTCACCCTAACAGTTAGGCAGTGGTATGTGCCTTTGGGATTCTGTGTTTGTTTTTGAACATTCGTGTCTTTGTTCCCCTTTTATTGTTCTTTATTCAAACCAAGCTGTCCGGGAAGGTTGCTTGGGTCCCCTTGCATAACGTCTCAAAGAAGCTGTTCGAGGTTGACACCAATGTCTTCCGCCGCTTCAAGGACCATTTTTTTAAGGTCCGCAAAAGTGGTGTCGTGGCTGATGGGTTGTCATTGATGTGCGACCGGGATGGGGAGGCTCGCTTCCCCTTTTATTAGCAATCTGACCCCACTAAGTTTAGGTCCTTTGATAAGGATATGCTGACCTTAATGGAGAGATCTGACAAGGCAACCTTGGAGATGTTGCCTGCCTCTTTGGACGTCCGTGCCATCTTGTCATTGCCCTCGGCAGACGACCCTTTTGCTGCATTGGACGGTAATTTCTCTTCCTTATAACTTATTTGCTTTCTGGTGTGCATACTCTAACACTTGCATTTTTGTGTTTTTGCAGGTATCATGGGAAACTTCTAATGGAGGCCACTAGTGAGGAATGTGGGTGGCGATGCTGTGCCACCCCCTGTTCCCCTTAGGTGAAGAAGGGTTTGATCCACTGTCCTGGTTGGCCCTACTAATGTAGTTGCTGCTTTTCCCAATCCCTCTCCTTCTGAGCTATCAAAAAGGAAGCGAGACGAGGGTGTTGGGACGTCTGGGCGCAAGAAGTCTCGGGCCGCTCATGCCCTTTGTAGCCTGCGTGCGATGAGGGAGGTTGTCGGGCTCGTACCTACTTCTCCTCCTCTTGTCCGGGCTCCAACGCCTGTGGTGATTGCGGCCACTGCTTCCCCTGCTGCTTCTCCTGTTGTCACGGCTCCAGCTCTGGCTGTTGCTGCTACTGTGCCTCCTGTAGCTACCGCTTCAACTCCACCCGCCACCCGACCTGTTTCTTCTGCTGTTGCCACTCCTTTGCCTCCTCTGTCTGCAATGCCGTTGGCTGCCATTCATCCTATCACCTCCCTTGAGTTTATGAATGCTCCAAGGGAGGTTGACTCTTTATGGAGTGTTGGGCACAGGCTTAAGCGAAGACTGTCGACCCCTTATGACAGGAATTTGATTAGGTCAGCTGGTCCTCAACGCTCGCTTGATGCTCTCAAACTTTTTCTGCAGAGGGGCCTTGCCATTGTAGAAGAACATGGATAGGTGCGCCAAGAGGCTATGAGCAGAGCTACTTCTTTGGAGAAAGATTACAACAAGCTGAAGGGTGTTGTCCGTAATGCTTGGCGGGAAGAGCGTAATAGGTTGAATGGTGTTGTGGTGGCCTTGCTGAAGCAGTTAGGTGCAACCATCAACTTTCTGTCAAGACTGGTGAAGCTTTGTCCAAGCTGTTGCACACCAGGCTTGAAAGTGGTGAGCTGCTGGCTCAAAGCAAGGCTTCTACTGCTAAGGCTGATATGGCAGTGGCTGAGCTGGAGGTGAAGTTGAAGGAGGTCGAGGATGGACTTGCCGCTAAGATGGAGTTGGCTGAGAAGGTGGCGAGTCTGGAGAGGATGCTGAAGGAAGCTGAGGTTGAGCTTAAGGCTAAAATGGCAGTCAGCAAGGAGCTTGATGAGGAGTTAAAGGTATACAAGAGGGAAGCAATGGAGAAGCACGAGAAGGGCTTTCTTAAGGCTGTCCGCCAAGTCGACCTCTTCGTAAAGGACCTTGACTTGGGTCTATTTGACCCTTTCAAGGATGTAAAGGATGGCATCTTGGTTGATGAAGAGGAGCTCGGATCTGCTGGGGAGGCTACTAGTGATACTGCTGATGTGTAGGCTGCTTTTGTTTTGCTTCTTTTTGTATTTCTGGTCGTTGGTGGCCATGTAAAGTTATTTTTAACTTTAATGAAAATGTTCCTTTTGTCTCCATCTTTTCTGTCTTTCTTGTGTTGCATACTGTCTTCTGCTAGTATTTACATTGATAAGTCACTTGAATAATGTTGTCATTGAACCAGTTAAGACGCTTTGTTATAATATTGTCTTGTTACTTTCGAATGGTTTGATGTATGGACATTTCTTGCTAAATTGTCAAGTGATTGAAGTACCAAGAGTGCATCTTAGGTTTTGCATGTCATGAACTATCATTGTCATGAAGTAATGTTGGGTTCCTGTCGAGGTTCCCATTGCCAGTATTTACTAAGAATATATCTTAGGTTCCCATTGCCAGTATTTGTTGTTGAACTCTTGTTTCTGCAATTGGCTAAGTCTCTAGCCCAATGTGTCAAGGTTTTGCATGAATAAAAAATACCAAGAGTGCTTCTTGGGTTTGGAATGTCAAGGGTGGACTCATTTGTCTAGGTTCCCACCAGAAGAAAATACCAAGAGTTTTTTTGGGTTTGAATTGTCGAGGGCGGACCTTAGACAATTGTTCCTGCAAAATAAATGATCCTATGGTATTGCATGTCGAGGTTCCATAGGAGTTAGAGTACAAAGAATGTTTCTTGGGTATAGCATGCCAAGGGGACCTTGGGCTTTAGTATACCAAAGATGCTTCCTTGGGATTTTGTGTGGCTCGTATTCCTACACAAATAGAATTTATGAGCACTGAAATAATCAAAGTCAAGCTTTAAATATCTTATGTTTTCGTGATGGATAACTTGGTGAATATGAGGTTGACCACAGGTGGACCTCAAGTTTTGAAAGCTATGAGTTACCAAGTGTTGTTGATAACTATAGTACTGGTTAAGGATATACCTTGAATTCCGTAGATGATTGTAGTTGTACCAGTGACGTGTCCGCCCTGAGTTTAGAGGTTGACCAAAACTTTAGGTTTATGAACAATAGTTTGGATTTACAAACCATCCAATTACCAAGAGCTTGTCTTGGGTTTTATACAGTACCAAGGGTAGACCTTGGATTTTGGATGGTGCCAAGAGATGCTCTTGGGCTTTGTAAGTTTGACCAAAGCTTTAGGTTTATGAACCTTGACGGTTCACCGTAGTTTGGGTTTTGAAAACCTGTAAATTACGAACTAGTCTTGGGTCTTCATGCCAAGAGCTTGTCCCGAGCTTTGTACCAGGAGCTTGTCTTGATTCTTCATGCCAGAAGCTTGTCCTGGGCTTTATACCAAGAGCTTGTCTTGGTTTTGTATGCCAAGAGATGCTCTTGGGCATTGTAAAGTACGAAAGGTAGACCTTGGGTTTTTGATGGAGGTCGACCAAAACTTTAGGCTTATGAACCTTGGCGGTTTACCATAGTTTGGATTTATGAACCTGTAAATTACCAAGAGCTTGGTCTTAGGTCTTCATGCCAGGTGCTTGTCTCGGGCTTTGTACCAAGAGCTTGTCTTGGGCTTTTTCGGAGGTCGACCAAAACTTCATAGACCGTAGTTTGGGTTTCAATCTGTTGGGGGTTGACCAAAGCTTTAGGTTCATAGACTGTAGTTTGGGTTTACAACATGTAGGGTACCAACAGTAGATCTTGGGTTTTGCTGGGGGTTCACCTAGGGAAACCCTAGGATTTTGTGAACCTTTGGAGACTACCAGGGACGCGTCCATCTGGGATTTTAGTGAGACTTGCCAAGGGTAGACCTTGGCAAGTAGTACCAGGACATGGTCCTTGGTTTTCGTCGAAGCTGGACCTGGGAAAGTGATTAGGCGATAGTTCCTGAAATTAGTCAAAATCTTGCAATGTTGACATAAGTAAGTGTAAAAGGAAAAGAGGTATATGTTTTATTAATATGGCATTTAATGTACATATTCCCTCTGCTATTCTTTGGATGGACCTCGTTAAAACCTTTCAAACCAAAACCCAGTGGGAAAAAACTTGAATAGGAAAAAGAGTACCCCACCCAGTCTTGAATTCCTCAACTGTAGTAAAACTTCAATTGGGTAACATTCCAAGTTCTTGGAATGTCTTTACCATTGAGTTCCTGTAATTTGTAGGCACCATTGTCTAAGTTGGTGATAACTCTGAAGGGGCCTTCCCAGTTTGGTCCAAGCTTGCCTGTGCAGGGATCCTTCCTGGCTTCACCCCAGACACGCTAGCCTAAGTCGCTTGGCTGGAAGGTTCAAGGTTGAACCTCGGAATTATATCTTCTTGTCCTGCGGAGCTTGGCCGCCTCTTCATTGATTCTAGCTATGTCTCAGATTTCTTCAGTAGTTTCCAGCTCAACTCTCATATTCTCCTCGTTGCACTGTTTTTGAAAGAGCATCTTCTTGTCAAAGGTTCCCCTAGCTTGACGGGGATCATGGCATCAGTGCCATATGTAAGGTGAAAATGAGTTTTCTTTGTAGTTCTTTGAAGTGAGCAATGGTAAGCCCAGAGTATATTGGGGAGTTCTTCCTTCCAGAGACCTTTAGACTTGTCTAGTGAGCAATGGACGACTCTGTTGGCCACTTCTACCTGGCCATTTGTTTGAGGATTCTCGACAGAGGTGATTAGGTGTTTGATACCCAATCGTGTGAGGAAGTCCTCGTAGGTCTGTGCTGTGAACTGAGTACCATTGTCAGTAACGATAGCATATGGTAGACCATATTTGCATATGAGATGTTTCTAAGTGAAGGTTTCAACTTTGCTGGTTGTTATCTATCACAGTGGCTTTGCTTCGATCCACTTGGTGAAGTAGTCAATTGCCACTAGTAAGAATTTGACCATTCCTGGAGCTTTAGGAAGTGGTCTCAAGATGTTCATCCCCCACATAGCGAAGGGCCATGGAGAAGAGATGGTATGAAGGTTGTCAGGGGGAATCCGTGGGATGTCCGCAAACTCCTGACACCTTTTACATTTTTTTGTGAACTCGAAGGCATCAGTCCCGAGTGTTCGCTAGTAGTATCCTGCTTGTACTACCTTGGTGGCAAGGGAGCGTCCCCCTATGGAGGCCGCAGATCCCTTTATTGAGTTCTCTCATAACGTAGTTCACCTGTTGGATGTCCAGACACTTGAGTAAGGTGTTGTCAACCCTCTTTTGAATAATTCACCATCGATGATGATGTAGTAGCCGACTTTCCTCTTTAGACGTTGGGCCTCATTTTCATCTATTAGCAGTGTTCCCTTTGTGAGAAAGTCTCTGTAGGGGTTCATCCAATTAGGTTCCTCTAACTCGCCAGCCATTACCGCTTGGGTGTCTATGGTGGGTTTCTGGAGTGATTTTGGTATTGACCAATTTGGATAGCAAGTCAGCCTTGGTGTTACTCTCTTGTGGTATGTGATACATCTCGAAACACTCGAAATTGTTGATGAGTGTTTTGGCCAGATGGTAATAATGGAGGAGTATGGCTTCTTTAGTTTGATACTTGTCAGCTATCTGTCCCTGTACGAGCTATGAGTCAGAGTAGCACCTCAGACATTGAGCCCCAACTTCTTTTGCGAGTTTGAGTCCTACTATGAGTGCCTTGTACTCGGCTTGGTTGTTTGAGGTCTTGAAGTTAAGCTTAAGAGCTTGTTCCAGTGAGATGTTGTCAGGTCCTTCAAGTATAATGCCTACTCCACTTCCTTGTACGTTAGATGCTTTGTCCATGTAGAGGTTCCACCAATCTAGGGTGGACTTGTCTTTTCCTACAAATTCTGCCAAGAAGTCTGCCATGAATTATGTCTTCATGGTACCACGTGGTTCATATCGAATGTTAAATTCTGACAGTTCGACTGACCATGCTACCATCCTGCTTGCCAGTTCGGGCTTCCGCAGTACCTGTTTGATGGGATAGTTAGTTTTGACTATCACTTGGTGACTTTGGAAGTAAGGTCAAAGGCGCCTGGTGGAGGTGACTAGTGCCAAGGCTATCTTTTCGATCATTTGATAGCGTTTCACGGCATCATGTAGCATGCAGCTAGTGAAGTAGATAGGGAGTTGGTGCTTTCCCTCTTCTTGGACAAGTGCTGAGCTGACAGCTTCATCTACTACAGAGAGGTATAAGAGCAATGGTGTCCCTGCCGAGGTCGACTCAAGACAAGTGGTGTAGCAATTGTCTTTTTGAATGCCTCAAAGGCCTACTCACAAGTGTCATCCCAGAGGAATGGTTCTGTCTTATTAAGCAACATGTAGAAAGCTTTGCCTTCTTGGCCAATTTCGGAAGGAATCTTGACAAGGCCACTAGTCTTCCATTCAATATTTGAACTTCGTTGACGTTGGCCGAGCTATGCATCTGTAATATGGCTGAGCATTTGTCTGGGTTGGCTTCAATTACTTGGTGTGTGATCATGAAACCAAGGAACTTACCGCTACCCACCCTGAATATGCATTTTTTAGGGTTGAGACGCATGTCATACTTCTGTACCTCTTCGAATACCTCTTCTAGATCCGCTACATGTTGGGCTATGCTCTAGGACATGATGACCATGTCGTCCACGTAGACCTCGACATTGCATTCGATCTATTTTTTGAAGACACAGTCAACCGCTGGTATGTAGCCCCTGCATTTTTAAGACCGAAAGGCATGACTTTGTAACAGTAGTTGGCATCTGCAGTAATGAAGGTCATCTTTGCTTCGTCTGGGTAATGCATTTTGATCTGATTATATCCAGAATAAGTGTATAAGAAGTTCAAGATTTGAAACCCGGACGCTCCATCGACCAGTCTATCAATGCTGGGTAATGGGCATGTATCCTTCAGGCATGCCTTGTTGAGGTCTGTGAAATCTGTGCACATACGCCACTTGCAACTAGCCTTTTTGACCATGACAACATTTCCACTACTTCTTTCATTGTATTTCATCTTTCTTCTCCCATATTCCGCTTCTTCTACACTATTGTTTGGCTTGTGGACATATTTCCAGCTTGTGACATATGACGTTAGGGTCAATACCTGGCATCTCGGACGGTTTCCAAGCGAACAGAGATGTGTTCTTGCGGAGTACGTCAGCTATATGTCTGTACTCATGACTGGTAAGATCTTTGCTAAGTTGTGTACATTCCTCTGGTTTAGGCCCGAGTTGTAACTTGACCAGTTCTTCGATCAGTTTTGGTCCTTTGTCGACGTTGTCATCGCGCGGATCCACGTCAAAGGTATCATCATGATGCGTTGTATAGACCATCAGTGTGTAAGGGGTAAACCCTCTGTCTATGTTCATGACCCGGGTGTGCCCCCTGAATTGGGACGGTATTTGTCTAACCTCTTGTCAGGGGGATACGGTGCCACTTTAAGGCTTTCTACATAACACTGTCTGGCCTGCTTCTTGTGTGCTTTCACAGTGACAATTTCCCTCGTCATGGTAGGAAATTTCATCTTCAGATGAGGCGTGAAGACGATAGCTCCAAGCTCATTCAGTGTTTTTCTACCAATCAGGGCGAGGTACGATGTGTCAACATCCACAATTAGGTACCTGATAGGAAAGCTCCTTGAAAGAGAACCCTGACCGAAGGTGTTTATAAGGTCGACGTAGCCCTGGGTTTCTACCCTTTCTCCTACGAAGCCCAGGAGGGGTCTGGGGTGAGTGAATGATGGCTAGTGAGATTTCCAGCTTCATGAAAGTCTTCAGATATAGGATGTCAGTCGAGTTGCCCTGATCGATAAGCACTTTTGTCACCTTAAAATTGGCGATTATAAGGGAAACGACCATGGGGTCGTCCTGGTTGACAGGATCAATTCCCTTGAAATCGGCGTCAGTGAATGTAATGGGAGGTAGACTCCGTGGCAGGTGAGCATTGACGAAATTGATATCGATATCTCGGATAGAGTGTAAGTGTCTCTTTCGAGACTGACTGGATGATCCTCCATGTGAGAAGCTGCTTGCGATGGTATTAATCACATAGCAAATGTGCTAGGCAGGCTCCTCTTCTTTTTGGCGAGGGGGTTGATGCTCGCGTTTTGGTTGCGGTTGCCTCTGTCTCCCCCTGTCTTCTACTCCGTCTCTTCTTCCACCATTGTCTCTATTTCTGAATCAATCTCCTTGTCACCCCTCCTTCCTATTCTCTGCTGGAGGATTATCAGGTCTTTTCACAAATCGTGATAAGTGTCCCGCTTGGATAAGTTCTTCTATCTTATCCTTCAAGGCCCAACACTCTTCAGGGTTATGGCCATTGCTGCAATGGTACTGACAATATCTGTTTAGGTTTGCCCCCTATTTCATAGACGATGAGGGAGATGGAAGGATCACTTGTACCTTCTTGTTGAAGGCTTCGTCCATGATAGTGGCCCGGTTGACCGTCAAGGGAGTGTATCT
This sequence comes from Glycine tomentella, assembly GCA_007407185.1. NCBI lineage: Eukaryota > Viridiplantae > Streptophyta > Magnoliopsida > Fabales > Fabaceae > Glycine > Glycine tomentella. The sequence goes on from PYAF01005996.1 coordinate 299,067, forward strand.
CTCGAACTTGGATCTTTTCAGGAGAAGCTGCAGCTTGTGCAGCCTTTGCCTCTTGTCTGACCTCCGGGGGTCGACTTTGGTCGTTACTTCAGGTTTCTCTCGCTTTTGTTCTATCTATCGGATTTGATTTTGAACTTTGACATTTCTTCCATCGGTATATAACCTTTAGCTCGTTCGCGTATTTCGTCCATGCTAGAAGCAGGTTTCTTGCATAGGCTGTCTATGAATTTGACAAGTCAAAGGGCTAGCATCATGGAATGCAAGGCCACCTCAGGGTTGAGGTTTCATCATCTGCTTGACGCAATGTCACTAGTGCAGCGGATGTCAACCTATTAGTTCATTTGGTTGCGTATTATGTGTTGAATTTTTCGACAAGGGTGTCGAAACTGTCGATGGATTGTCTAAGGAGGCCACCATACCATGCTAATGCTGCCCCTTTAAAGTAGGGGCATAATATGGCATCGTTGTTTGTATAAAGGTTTGCCTGGGAGAGGAAGGCATCCAAGTGTTCGTCAGGGTCGGTGGTGCCATCATACCTCTCCAAGTGTAGAGATTTCCATCCGAGAGGGATGTCAACTTCCCTGATGTGATCCACGAAGGGATTGTGCCGTTTGTTATGCCTCTCGAGTCGATAGGCTTGTGTTGTGCTACGACCAGGCAGAGGGTTGATATGTTGTCTAGGATGTGATTCGCCTTAAGTCTGTTCATCTCTGGTACTAGGCGAGCGTTCATCTCCCTGCGGTTGTATTGCTTTGGTTTCCTGTTGATCTTGGTCAGCTTTCAGCCGTCAGATTTCTTTGTAGTATTTTGTTCCATCTCCGCCATGCGGTTCTGGAGTTGCTAAGTGGTGTTTGCATTTGTCATGGTCGTCTGTGGAGGGTTGGACGTCTCAATAGGGGTGTCATGTCTAACGCTGGAAAGTGTACTAACCATGTATGCGTATTGATGAATTGTCTGGGTGCGAGGCCACAGGGTATGTTTTACCGTGACTCCACGGTGGGCGCCAAATGTTTTTACCATAATCTGGAAATTCCACGTATGATGATGAGTGGGTTCCAAACTTCGCACGTTGGGTGAAAAATCGTCTTTGTTTAGGAGGGGGACCTGCAAAACAAAGGAAACACACTCCAACGCTCAAGTAAGTACATCAATTATAGAAGGATAACTAAGTAAAAGAGTGTGAAGTATTTTCGAGGGTGCCCAATATTGACTAAGCCCATTGAAGACACCTTAAATAGACAATTCATTTAGAATCGATCAAAAAGACAAATCTGTAAATGATTTAGTTGATATTATACTTAGACATGATAATAAAAACCCCAATGCAAAACACTTCATGAACATGACACGTGATCAAAGAGGATCATGGTGTTGTCACTATAGTTATGTAATATGTCCTTCTCTATCATTTCTCTCTCTCTCTCTCTCTTTACACACGAGCCTTAAGTTTTAGGCACATTGTGTCTTACAATGTAACAAATTTTATGCACCAACATGATCTAACTTAATTGATTGAGCATATGCATGAGTTGTTGTGAAAGTGATTCTTATGATTTTCTACATAACATTTTTTTGTAAAATAAATATTTCTAATATCTCTAAATCGTACCATATTTATTAAATAAGTATAAATTGAGTATTCTGAGATGAATATCAGATGATCATGAGATTTTGTTATTCGATTAGATGTCTAAGGTTTAGAGAGAACCTGTACTTATAGTGTGGAATGTGGGCTTTGGGCCTTTGTTCGTTGGTAATATGTTGATAAGATAGTAACAGATAATATCAGACAATTATCTAATTTAAATAGAAAATAATATGTACCTTATTGATATATTGTTACTTGTAGATAAGTAACAGCTTATAGAAAAATTGTACATATATTAGGACATAAGGTGGTTACACCTATTTGAATGATCAAGCATAATTGATATGTTGTTAATAAGGAGATATGCACATTAGGTGTTTATGCTCATGTAGAAGGTCGACGTCCGTGCTCCTGTAGCAAGCTTGACAAGCAGGGCGGACAAGTGTGTCCGGGTTAACACCTGGAAAGTGAATAAGCACTATTAATATAGCAGTGCTGACATGGAAGGTGTCGATATGTATAGTGACCTATCAGTGATGATCACGTGTAAGTTTGCCATTTTTAGATTGTACAATAATGTCATACTAAACTATAATAATTAAAATATATCATCCATATATTTCACAATAATCAATAAGTGACATTAATGAATTTAATCAAACATCTTGATTGAAAATGTGCTCTTATATCTCATCATGCTTTCTTCTTTTTATTTTATGCGAATTAGTTTAATTGAATACATCTTTTGTTATAGAGTTAAAGATAAAATGTAAAAAAATGTGATCATACCAGATAAAACAATATGTACATAATGATAGACATATAAAAAACAATGCCTTTAAAAATTAGGATACATACCTAAAAGCAAATCTTCCAAAGCAACTCACTCTAACTAAACAATAACTACACAATAAAAAAAAAGTATATCTTATATTCTTTATCCGATATACCTTATTAACTTATAACAAATACCCAGACATTGCCGGATCTAAACACTAGTATGTATTTAAATGTGAAACGTTGCTATCTGCCCATCCCATAAAATCAGAGTGACAATATTCAATGATCTCTAAACTGTCAGATTTATTTATTAAGATCATCAATTTCTATATCATCACAACAATACAAGTAATCATAATATATTAACACCATCAGTCACTATCCAATTCGTAAATTCAAACCATGGCAATAATATATTTAGTTATTTACTAAATCGAAAAAGCCAAAGTGATATAATATAGTTGTGATTTGGCAAGGATGTCTAATTTGTGAATTCTGACTATAAGGCTCTTGGCCAACAAAGTACACATAACTCTTCTTTATAGGCTTATAATTTTACCCCTTTATCAATGACGACCTATATGCTTACGAAACTTAAACATTTTTCTTAATTAAAAAATAGAAATTCAAAAGAAATTTCAAAAGAGGAATTAAGAACAATTGTGGTATAGATATAGCTGGGTGTTGCGGATTTGACTGATAATAAGATCAATTTCCGTATCTTCACAAGAATAACTAATCATAATATACTATTAACATTATCCAATTCGTAAATTCCCAAACATGACTATATTAATATTTACTAAATAGAAAATTCCAAAGTGATATAATATGATTATGATTTACCAACGACTTCTAATTTGGGAATTCCTGACCATTGGCCATAAAACAATATAGTTCCCCTTTATAGGCTTATAATATTAGCCCTGGAGCAGTAACGACGACTCATATTGAACATCAATTTAATTGCTTACGAAACTAAAACATTTTCTTTAATTAAAAAACATAAATTCAAAAGAAATTTCAGAAGACCAATTAAGAACCATATGTATGAAAATTACTCGTGAAAACCCGGCCCCATCCAAACATTAAATAATTGAAAAGGTTGAATCTTAATTATATTAATCAAACAACGAGGACATGTCTGATATCACTTGCTAGAATTTAATCCTTTGTGTTTTTTATGCAGAAGAAAAAAATATAAATTATAGGTATATATCCTAAAGCAGTCCTCTAAAAGTTGTGAAATCTACAATATACTTAATTATCAAGGATTATAATAAATACATGATCCCAATGATTGATTCCTTATCTAAGTGTTCTTCTACCATTATTGTGAAATCATTGTGGCAATATGAACACAATCAAAGGAAACCAATGATTTTATGGTTTTTCTTAAATCAGATCTCTTAAAATCTCAATAGGACTTTAGTTTCTCTTTAAATGGAAGAAAAGAGTATGAGTTTTCAGTGATACAGTAAATTATAAATCATAAGTCTTCTAGTATAGTGTGTTAATAGATATACCTAGCAAGTTCATTAAAATATATTACTCATTTAAGTTCCTAACATTTTATTTAGTAATATTACAGGTTCACTTGATTTGATAACATAAAATAAAGTCCCGAACAATAATAGATGATATAATTGTCTTAAAATATTAACTTATTGAAATATAAATTTTTAACACATTGTTATTTTATATTTTGTACTTAATTTTTTAAATTGAAGTAAAAAAAAGGATAAAATCATATGAAATAAAATTACCATTATTATTAAATAATGGTGAAATTGGGTATTTTTAAAAGAAAAATATAATAAAATGTCTTTGTTGGTAACAATTAATATTCTATTTTTATTATATAGAAATATATTAAGAAGACCAAGTTTTTAAATTAAAGAATTACTAAAATAAATTATTTAAATTAAAATACATCGTCTATATAAACATTCACAGTATATTTAGATCCTATATCAGGAAGTGTCAAGGATGGAAGATACCAAAACAAAACTAGTGTGTAACAACGGACTGGTTGATAAACCTCATATTAACAAATACCATAAAAAATGTCTACTGATAAATAAATAATATATATATATATAAATGTCTGTGTTTTTTTTTTACATATGTAAGTGTGTGTTGTTATTATTAACGATAAAGTGATTATTTTTTTTATTATTAGGGATGATAAAGCATGATCTATCATGTTCAATTGGACTAGTCAAGGAAAGGATAACACATTTGTATGGATACAAAGTTTCATATAGAAAGGCATGGTATGCAAAGCAGAAAGCAATGACAATTATCTACGGTGATTGGGAGGAATCATATGCATTTTTGCCGAGGTGGTGTGAATATATGCTTCGCTTTTCACCAAGTTTTGTTTACCAACTTCAAACAAAAAATTATTATATGGTTCATAGAATCATTCATGGAAAACGCGTGTTTCACCGCATTTTTTGGACATTCAGACAATGTTGCGAGGCTTTAAATTTTTGTAAGCCGGTCATTCAAATTGATGGCACTCATTTATATGGCAAGTACAAAGGAAAATTGTTGATTGCCACAGCTCAGGATGGAAACAATGAGTGTTTGCCACTTGCATTTGCTATTGTTGAAGGTGAGACGTTGGATGCTTGGGAATTCTTTTTGGATAACATTTGCGCGCATGTTACACAGAAGACAAATATTTGTCTTATTTCTGATTGGCATCGAAGCATATTGTCTGCAGTTGAGAGGCACTGTGGGTGGCAACCACCGCAAGCTTATCATGTCTTTTGCCTCCGTCATATTGCGAGCAATTTTAATCAAAAGTTCATAAATGAAAATTTGAAGAGAGCGGTTATAAATTTAGGTATGGTAAAAATCTCATCTATTCATTTTTCATGTATAACTAAATTTTAATGTTATTTAATTTCTGTGCAGGTTATACGCCTTCTATTGTTGATTTTGACATAGCCTTTGCAAGTTTTTGTGATGTGAGTCCTAAGGTTGCAAACTGGATTGATAGCATCCCGAAGGAAAAGTGGACACGTGCATAGGATGTTGAGGGACGAAGGTATGGATATATGACAACAAATTTGGCCGAGTCAATAAACAGAATTTTGAAAGGTGCAAGAAACATGCCAATAACTGCGTTGGTTAAGCACACATATAGCAGATTGGTTGAATATTTTGTTTGCAGAGGCCGATCAGCTCTTAATGAATTGCAAGGTCCTTATCCTCATTGCAAAAATGTGGTTGCTATGTTGAAGTCCAATGAGACCAGTGCTACTGGTCATTATGCTCGTGCATATAATGTTGAACAATCTGTATTTGAGGTTGACGATGGTTATGACAAATCATACTCAGTAAACCTCCCTGAGCGGTTCTGTCAGTGTGGGAAATTTAAGGCGTTCAAGTATCCTTGTAGTCATGCTGCAACAGCTGCTTTACATGTTCGTCAGTCACCGGCACAATATGTTGATGACGTATTCCTTATAACAAACCTGGTACAAGCTTACTCATTTTCATGGCAACCAATTGGTAATGAGAAAGCAATTTCACCTAGTGCTGATCCAGTGGTCATACTTGACAGGTCTATGTTGCGTGCAAATGGTCGTCCAAAGTCAACTAGAATACGCAATGAGATGGACGAAGTTGAAGCTAGTCAAAGTCGTATTAGGTGTGGTATATGTAGATTACGTGGTCATAACCGTCAAAATTGTCCTAGTTGTCCATCTACCTCGTGATTTGTTGATGTTGTTGTCAATGTTTTCTCTATGTTGTTATATTTCGTAATGAACATTTGAAAATAAACCAAACTTCCAGTGAAACCACTCATGTCAATTTCATATACGCTACGATGAATTTCAAACATGAAAAAGCAATCGACATTAACGGCGACATAGTCATGAAACCTAATAAAATAACAGAGCGTACAAATTAGAGAGACAAACACAAAAAGTTGAACATTAAAAAACCAAAACAACGAAACCTACTAACAACAACAATTAAAACATGAAAATCACAAAACTAATCATAATTTGGAAGATCTTGTGCAGCAGACATGTCATCTTACAGTAGTTCGTTTACCAGTTTGTTAAAAGTAGCTAAAATTTCTATTAGAAAGAAACGTTTCCAGTAATTAGATTATGCTAACACCTTCAGTACATCTTCATCGTTTTTTAGTTTTATTATTTCATATTCGACCAAGTTTTCTGAATATTTTGTGTGACCTGGTTGTCTGAAGAACAATTGTCTGACAACCTGTGATTTGCGAATTCCATAAGGGGGAACTCCTACCGGCACAACTTGCTTTATTATATCCTTGAGTGTTTCTATATTTCATCCGGAAGGAATTTGAAACTTATTGGATTTGTTCCAGTAAAGGAGTAACCCAAAAAATTGTCTTGTCGTGGTATGTTCCACTTGTCGTTGTAATACACAGTGCATCATGAGTAGGAGTGATGGTGGATCGAAGTAGGTTGAGGACACTATCGGTTGTTCTGCTTAATAATAATTCTATAGGACCAACACACGGGAGTTTTTCATGGCACACCAACATAGTGCAGACATCATCATCATTTTTCAGTTGCAGTGAATGAAAAAAAATTCGTTACCTGCATTGACGGACGGTTGTCGATAGTAAATTTCATCCACAGATTGGTCATTTGTGAGCAGAAGGGTGTTGTGCATTCTACTCTTGAGTGACTGATAAGTGCCACATTTTAGTAAAATGGGACTTTTTAGATGGCACTTATCCGTTGTTTTGATTAAATTTATTTACAAATTAACCCTAGAAACCTAGTCAAATTGTAGTTGTATGTAGTTAAGTTATGATTTCATGTTTTGAGAAGATTTGTCCAAATTAATGGTGTATTTTAATAGATTTGAAGATTCCGGAAGTTTCGAGCATATAAAGCCAAGAAAAAGGGGGTGATCAAAGTAAAAATTGAAGTTTCAGAAGCAATCCAGGCCCAACAATCAACAAAGCCCAAAGAAAACTTCAGCCTTAAGATTTAAGCTCGCCCAGGCGACCACATCTAGTGCATTTGGCTCGCCCAGGCGGGCTGCAAGTTCCAAGGTGATAAGGGTTAGCTCGCCTAGGCAACTAAAATGTGAAGGAATCACTCCCCTAGGCGAGTGAAGCAGGCAGGAGGCAATTCCTTTAAATAGCCCACGGATCCTTGGGTGATGGGATGTTCCTGGGCACCAAAATAGCTCCTTGATTCATGTTTTATGTTTAGGATCCTTCCTAGTTGAGAGTAGAGGGTTAGGGAAGTAAGGAAAGTGAGTTTTTGTAGTGGAGATTCTGCCGAAAAGAGGATCGATGACAAGCTACTTCGTCAGTGATTCTCTTTAGGAAGTTCTTCCGATGCTCGCCTAAGCTTCTCTAGGATTGGACATATTCTTCTTATCCCTATGATCTTTTAATTTCTATCTATGCATTATTCTATTTCTTATTGGTGATTTCATTCCATGTTTAATGCTTGATTCTAAGTGATCGCTAGTTTCATGAACTTAACCCTAAAGGCAACTGGAAAGTAAAGTTAGGGTTTGAACCGAATGATTTCACGCATCACGTTACGTTGCTAGGAATAGGGCATAACATTTTGATCATATTAAACGCGCGATTAGGATCTTAATGCTAGGGTAATTTATTTAATATGCGAGGAATCGATACTTCATAATATATCCTTAGGACCTTAAAATACGAGGAATCGAATTAAGGTTACTCAAAGCGTGCGACAATAAGAATAGAAAGATAATGCATAGGTAAAATTAATAGAAGGGGTAAGTAAGACGAAATCCAATCCTACGCTTCCTTGACTTTACACTCATTTATTTATTTCTGTAGTTTTGATCTTTTACGCTTCATCATCAAACAAATGAGCCATTCGCTTTAAACATTTGTACATAGACTATTAAACTGGTAAATATTTAAACTAATCAAAGTAAACTCAAATCCCTGTGGAGACGAACTTTATAAATTTGTAACTTGCAACGATAACACGATACACTTGTCGTAAGTTCTTAACAATGACTAAAAGGAACATTCATCGGGAACTCGCATTGGTATTGGAGTATGACATACGAAAGAAACACTAGTTTCATTGTGTATGATTGATCCATTCGGAAAAATAAATGCTAATTTGGAATTACCAATGTTTTGAGAGCCTGTTTCACCTAAGAAGGCCATCGTATTGAGATTGAGTTTCGTTTGTGGAGGTATGTTGTGTGCGATGATTAAACTCCTGTATGGGGTATATATAACGGTGTTAAGCCCCGCCTGGGTGGGGCGTGACCACTTGCGCCTGGATGGGGCGTGACTAAACTCCTATCGTGGTAGTGTTGTCAATGTCATTTGACAGACCAGTGAAATTTATTGGCTACAATAAAAAGGACCACAAAGTGTTGTCAATGTCATTTTACAGATCAGTCACATTTATTGGCTATAGCATGGAGGACCACAAAGTGTTGTCAATCATCAACAGTGTTGTCAATGACTCAATTGTTGTCGTTGTTGCTGCGTGGAGGGTTCAGGTTGAGGACCACATTTATTGACTTATGTAGCTTTTTTTGGTGTTATTAAAAATAATACAACAATTTTTCGATGACAGGTGACAAGACAAAGACCATACCTTATTGAGATCAGAGGAGGGCAAAAATCAATCCATGGACAAGGCACAAATGTTAAAATCAACCAGCGAGAAGCCTACAACTTAAGTTAGAGCATGGGTTCTAATAAATGACAAGGTCAAAACCATCATAATTATTTATTAGACCCTCAAGTTTTTTACTAGTTAGCTTTTGAATATCTTCAAACTGAACCAAATTCCCAATTTGTTCGGATTGATGCCACCACCTCTCAAGTATCTCTTTTTTTGTCTCGGAAGTCTTAACTGATGCAACAACTTTTATTTTAATACCAAGGTGATGTAGGCCAATTTCTGCCCCACCAAGGCCAATAAAGAGTGATAACATTAGTGATTTAAGTCTTTCCCCCACAATGCCCTCGGCAGCACGACTGTGATTCAAATGGTATCCTAAAATGAGCTCCAACTGTTCAGCCTCTGTAGGACCAAGTTTGAATTTGGCAATCCACACAAAATTCAATATGTGGCAATAACAAAGAATGTCTTTCTACAGTTCAGATGTAAGCACTCCACCAGAATCTGCAAGAATATTTCCAAGTAGACCACATGTTTGAGCTATTCCATTAGTTTCACAATAGATGTTGCTCAACTGCTTCCTTGAATCCCAAGGTGGCCACCATTTCTTTGTACGTGGCATTGCATTTTCAATAGTCCTAGGTGGCTTTGGGAGGAATTGGAATCTGTTTTCAACTGGAAGATTGTGTATGTAACCTTATATTCTATCTAAAGCGGGAAAGGACTAGGCATTCACAAATTCAGGTTCAATACCATATAAAAACTGAGACATTTTTTCCATGATACATAGGATATGTTTGAAACATTCCAAAATAAGAAAAATGGTGGCTTTGCTGCCCCATGTTGTGAACACGGCAAGTGCACCGTTCGTTTCAAGTAATAAAGTGGGTAAGTAAGTATCGTCTCCACAGGGATTGGTGTGAAATCACAGTAATTAGCAGTCTAAGCAATTGGAAGAGAAAAATAAAATGTTTTAAAGAATTGTTGTTGAGTGGTTGAATGTTTGAATAAGAGCAGAAATTAAAAGAAGTAAATGCATTAAAATAAAGAGAGAGTTGTAACACCAATGGACGAAATAATTGTGGTCAAGACGCAATCCCCTTTGTTCCCTACCTCTTTCACTTAATTGGTTATCGAGTTTGATTGTTTCTGATTGCTCGGAGAATAAATCTTTCCTAATTTAATTAAACCCTAATCCCTTAGTGAATTAACCCTTTAACCTGAATCAAAAACCTAATCCCTTAGTGAATTAACCCTTTAACCTGAATCAAAAACCTAATCCCTTAGTGAATTCTATCAAGTTAAGCATTTAAAAGACTATATTATAAGTTTCTGCAATCACGCATCCCTATCCCTAGGCAATGAACAATTGTTATCTTACTTGGGTCAGAAATTAGAATCCCAACATTCCTATTGCGAATCCTAACCCTCAGCACTTAAGTAGAATGGCCAATTCTAAATAAGAATAAAACAATTAAAAACAGAGTAAAATAAAACAATCATAACAATCTCATTCAATACCAGTCAAGTTACAGAGGAGTTCACATCGGTTCTTGGCCTAACCACAATACAGAGTTTAGCCTGACATAGGCTTCAAGAACACCAAAGCATACATGAAGAACATGATTCTGTAGTAAACCTTAGCCTTGATTCTATATAAAGCTGAATTCTAGAGGTTTAGAATGATAAAATCTGATGTAGAGTATCCCCTTCTTCATTCCAGAAGCCTTTCTTTTATAGATTTGTTTAATTAGAGTAACAAAGCCTCCATTCTTGTGCAATTTTGAACCATATCTTTTTAAATAAGGCAACAACGTCTCCGCCACGCTGATGGCGTGAGACCCTCGCTAATCGCGCAGCTAATTCAAAATCATGGCGCTGATAGCGCGGGAGTCCGCGCCGATCGCGCGGCTAGCTCGAATCAAAACTGTCCCCAAGCCCTGTGGCACAAGTCGCACGAGTCCTGGCGCGGTTCGCGCGGGACATTCGAATAGATGGCGCGAATAGCGTGGATACTTCGAGTTGAAAGGCTGTCTTGAGCAGTTGGCGCGGTTCGCGCTGGTCCTGGTGTAACATCCCCAAAATTCTAAAAATGTGATGATAATTGGATACAAGTATGTTTAGAGAAAAATAACTATATCACTCTCTCCATGAAGTAGAAATTAATAGAAAACCCTTAAGATGAAAATTACAAAAAAAATGCCCTTGGACATTTTTGAAAATGACCAAAACACCCCTAGGTTGAATGGCATAATTACCAAAATGCCCCTAGGCAAAAAATGCTCAAATAACTTTAGAAATTTTGTAGAAACTTGATGAAATTATAGAATACACTTAGCTGACTAAGTATCAACAAATTTTGTGACACAAAACTTTAGAATAAAATTTCTACAAATTTTAGAAGATGACAACTTTGAGGCTTTATTCAAGAAAACTCAAGCATTAGAAAAATATGGAAAAATGATACATGAAGTCTATAGAATTTTCTCTTAATTATAGGATGAATAGACCTATTTAATAAAATGGTTTAGTAATTTTGATGGTCAGAAGAAGTATATCCCAATCAAAATCAAGATAAAGATGCAGTCTAGAATGAAAGGATTATGTATTGCCTTGTATATGACTGCTTGGGATTAATTTAAACTATCATTGGGATAAATTCTTAGGAAAATATAGAATTCTAATATTCGAAATTTTATTTAGATAAAAGAATTAAAATTAAATTAGATTTCTTTTTAAGAAAATGCCATATTGAAACTAGATTTTTATTCATAAAAAAAAATGACCACATGTGGCATGAAAGAAAGAAAAATTGGTATTCCTTCCCTTTAGATTGGTCCTTCATGTGAGAAAACATGTAGAAGAGGCAAGAAACTTCATGATAAGCCACTTGGAAAGCAAGCCACATGATAGAAACAAGTGGCATGACACCTGTATGGCATGGATGCAAGGTAACATAAAAATCAAGCCAAGAATTTCTCTACACTCTTCCATCTTGCACGTGGACATCTATAGATATTATTTCAACAATCCCAACGGTCAAAAGTTATATATGTGAGATAGTAGTGTGTCCTTAAAATTTTAAAGAGATCCAACGGTTAACGAATCCAGAATCACTATTTTACTAAAATGGGTTTTGGGGTAAAGGAAAAACACGAAATCTTCTTAAAATCTAGCCACTCCACGAAAATGCAAGAGAAATGGAGAAACTTCAAGAGCTTGGACACTTGGATGATGGAGAATTAAGAGCCTTTATGATTTGGACAAGTGTAGGGACACTTGTAAAGGGGTGGACA
>PYAF01005996.1:323817-338142 GCA_007407185.1 Glycine tomentella
TTCGATTATGACAGGCAAAGAATCAATTATTTTGTTCTTGGTATTTTTTGGAAAATTTTCAAGAACAATTTAATCGATTACGTTATCGGAATAATCAATTATTTGATCTTAGATCACATATAATCTACCTTGGTGACAATTTTAATCGATTACCACCAAGCCGTAATTGATTACATAAGCCAAATAGAAAATATCATATCTCTGGTTTAATCGATTACCAATTATTGTAATCGATTAAGTAGTTCAAACATATTTTGCATACTTCGGGTTTAATCGATTACCACCAAGCCGTAATCGATTACACAAGCCAAATAGAAAATACCATATCTCTGGTTTAATCGATTACCAATTATTGTAATTGATTATGTAGTTCAAACATATTTTGCATACTTCGGGTTTAATCGATTACGAGTCAGAATAATCGATTAATTTGTTCGTTATAGTTACCCAGAATCATTATGAACGGTTTAATCGATTACAGGAGCGTATGTAATCGATTACAAATGCTAAATAATCGATTACTGAAGCGTTTTTAATCGATTACTGACGATTAGAAATATCACTATAAATAGAACCCATGCTCAGCTGTTTTCCTAACTTGAGTAATTCGTATTCTGAGCATTCTAAGGCTTTCTAAACATTCTCTAAGTGATATTTCTGGGTTCATTAAGTTCTTGCTTCCAAAAAACTCTTATGAGTCTTTAAAGGATGAGTGAAGCAAGATTTTCTCTTTTAAAAGTTTAAGGAAAGTTATGTTCTGAGTTTGCATTCTGTATTCAACTTGGTGAAATCATTCTTATGCATATCATTCTTTGGATCATCAGGTGACTTCTTTCCTTATTCTTTGAAGTTGTAATTCTCTTTTGAATTTTGTGTTGGTTTGTCTATTGTAAATGAGTTTTTTGCTTGTAATCTAGAGATAGTGTTTCTCTAGGGGATTTTCTGAGTAGTGTTCTCAGTAGGGTTGTCTCTAAAAATCTAATAGTGTTTTAGATTTCTGAACTTTATCTAGGGTTGATAAAGAGAGGCTTGTAATAACTTGTAAGAACTGAAATTTACAATAGTGGAACTCTACTCTAGTGTTGAGTAGAAGAAAACCGGATGTAGCTTCATAGTGTTTGAAGTGAACCAGTATAATTTTCTGTGTGTTGTTTTAATTCTGCATATTTGGTTGACTTTATCTTTCTTGTTTGTGACTTCTTGTTATCTACCAAATTCTTGAAGCATTACATTTCTTGGGTTGATCTTTGGACTGGATAAAGGTTCTTGGTTACAAAAGTGATAAAGATCCAAAAGGGAAAAACTCTGATTTTGATCAATAAATTTTTAAATTACCAAGACTAACCAATTCACTTCCCTTCTTGGTTAAGTGTGAAGTGTTCCCATATTTTACAGGTCGTAATATGTTTGATGAACACCGTATTCATGACCAATGTAGGGTGGCCTAATCCATCCACTCATGCATGGCGTGGGTGCATGAATAGGCTCAAGAACAGGTGTAATAGGTCGTCGACGGCATCCTAACCCTCGACCCTTTTTCGCACAATGCTTAATGTGGATGAATAACTGTGGCTCATCCGGAAGCTGGGTCGGCAGTGCCTCTAGACCTACCTCCTCCACCTAAGTGGACTCTCTGAAAACAGCAATTAGACGACCTATTTCATCATGTACATAGTCTAAGTCGTGGATCCCAAATTGGTCAGCCGTCGTGACAAAATACAAATTCTCCAGACCATCAACCTATAAGTCACAGCATAGTTACATAACCAACAATATAAGATAATGATAAAAAAAGTATTTTGAGTAGATAACTTACACAGCGTGCTAATCCGACACCCCGCTTTGTCACATATCGCTTTCCGGAAAGTTTATACCACACCATGTACTCATGGTTTGGTGACATCAGACCATGTATTGCATGAGGCACTTCAACATGTTCACCTCTCCTATTCCATCTCTGTATAAATTTTCTTAGCTTACAAGCCCAATTTTCTTGGGCTTTACCCCGAAGGGTATAATCATGAACACCTTTCAATTTTCCAGCCCTATGAGGTATTGCTTGATCCCGCCCAAATTGCCTCATGCATCGATCAGGCTGCGAATACTCAGCAATGTGAAAACAAATAATAGGTGTCCTAGCCATCCACAGATGCTGTGTCTCAATAGATGCACCCATAAAATCGTAATCACCATAAGGTTGTCAGACCACCTACACAATTAAATCATATATAGAAGTCACTTGCATATTCACATCCACTTTAAATTAATATATTTAATTAAAAAAGCCTACCTCATTTCTAGTTAATCTGTCTAGCCTGTCTCGATACCAAATCAGTGAGTTCGTACTGAAGCGACTCAGAGCATTAAATCTAATATCCAAATTAAACGTCCAATCGTTAATTGTAGTATGCATAAATACACAGTCATTCTAGTAATACAAAATAAACATACATGTGTCCGAAGTGGCGGTCTGGCTCAGACGGAGCAGGCAATGGGGGAGCAATCGGTGGAAACCTGAGCCATGCCCATATCTGAAGCAAAATAGTGCAACCACCAATGTCTTTTCTATCGGGGTCTGTGCATTCACACAACTGTCTAAACAAGTTTTCCAGAACCGCAGACCCCCAACTATATGTACCAATATCGGCAAAGTCACCACCAAGTAAGCCTATGTAGCGACATCCTACTACGCTCTCCCCCGATCTGTCGCAAAGTATCCAGGATCCTAACATTCGTGCAATGTGAGCCTTCATGAAGTATACCACATTATGAGCGTTACCGGCAACTACATCCCATGAAGGATACACTCTGTCAAAATATGATAACCTCAAACTGTCGGTCGATAACTCAGTGTTCGGATCAGAGCCATTACCAAAAACCTCATTACACAATTCTGCCCAATCTGTGTAAGTCTGTCCGGTAACGGCTTGCCCATCAGTAGGCAATCCTAGAATACCTGCAACATCTTGCAAGGTAATTGTCATCTCACCCTGGGGCATATGGAAAGTGTGTGTCTCTGGCCTCTAGCACTCAACCATAGCACTAATAAGAGCAGCATCAACCTGGAAAATACAAGTAACTTATCAATTTTTAAATTCCAAATACACTATGTTTCAAACCACAAATTTGAACATTAAAAATTTCAACACATTAAACATAACAATATTCGTAAATCGATGCCTGCATAAACTTCATGAGAGCCACATGTATGAAACCAGCCTTAGTCAACTACTGTTCGACTACGTCCGGAATATCGTCAGGTCAAAGTCCACCACTAAGTCTACCTCCACGATGAATCTTTAGCTCTCTCTTTGTCTTGTCATTCCAAACTACCTGTGAAATATGAGTGCGTTGTCTGCACCTCCTAAGTACATCCCATCTGTATGGTCCGGGAATAACATGCGTTGTGGGATCGGTAGGCTCATGCTCACGGTCAGAACCAGAACGAGGTGACTCAGATGACGATGACTCGGCCATAATAATATGCTACACATTTTATAATCATATTAGAATAATTTACCTAATTTCTAATACAAAATAATTTGACAAATTGACTATGTAATATGTATGTCTTACGTAGGTCGTTAATGATAACTTAGGCCATAACCAAAGTCACTAACTAAAAATATTCTAAGCCAATAAACATATATCTTAGGTACGTCCTTAATGATAACCTAGGTCACTATCTAATAATATTCTAAGTTTGGACATTTCAATGCACCAAATGTAAAAGGGCTGAAGAAGGATAGTGTAGCGGTGCAGTTCAACGTAGCAGAGGATGCAACATGTGGTTCGTGAATCGCCCGCGATCGCGGAGGATGCGGCAGCGACTGTGTTTGCGCGAGCTAGGTCAAAATATCGCATGTCGTATTTTTCTTCAGTTCTTCTACACGAGCGCCATTGAATCCGACCTTGTTCGTTCACTCCGACCTTCTTCGTTCACTCCGACCGCGACTAATAATATTCTAAGTGACTAACTAATAATATTCTAAGCCAATAAACCAAGGTCATAACCAACGTCATTAACTAATAATATTCTAAGTGACTAACTAATAATATTATAAGCCGATAAACCTAGGTCATAACCTACGTAACTAACTAATGCAAACCTAGGTGATAACCTACATAATTACCTAATAATATTCTATGCCAAATAAATCTATAAAAACTAACAAGTTACTATTTCTAATATAAGTAACAACTAACAAGTTACTATTCCTAGATCAATAACAATTCTTTAATACAACAATATAATATATTTCATGTAATTTAAAAGGCATATATTTGAGCAAGACTTACTTGATTGACAGAGTTTCCCTGCACAAAGCCTCGAATTAAAACCCAAATCTAGAGAGAAGTTAGAGAAAAAAAACTTAGAGAGATAAGCAAGTGTAGCAAGTGTTGTTTTGTGCTGAAGTTAGGCCTTATATAGGGGAGCTGGGTCACGTCCAGGGAGGGCAGGACTGGTGCTGAAACACGTCCAGGGAGGGCATGATTGATCACGTCGGTGGCTGGTGTGAATGAGCCTGGAACACGTCCATGGTGGACGTGACTAAACACGTCGGTGGCTGGCGTGTTTGCATGCCATACATGTGTAAATAGTTTCCTGTTTGCTGCATTTTTGTAATTTTTATTTAAATTACAATTAATTAATTTTTTTGCCTTTCCTAGATTTTAGGAATTTTTAATAATGCTTAAACTAATGTAATTGTTAGTCGATTATATATAGAGTCTATCACATTGTAACAAACACAAACATCGATACATGTTCTTACCGAAATTTAGAAATTCCACGTGTGGGTTTGATGTGGCCCCTTAGTGAACTCAAAATCCCGTAAAGCCGGGTAGTGAGTAAGCTTTGTTAGAGGAGGGACCTGCAAAAACAAAGGAAAAACACTCTGACGCTCAAGTAAGTACATCAATTGTTAAAGAATATGAGTGTGGGAACTCAGTATAAGATATAGAATGTGTAGCTTGAGTAATGCATTCAAGTACTGACTGGAGTGAATTTGAGATGGGTTAGAGAGAACCTGGATGTTTGTATTTATAGCATGGAGTATGTGCCTTGGACCATTACTTATAGATAATCTGTTGATAAGATAATAATAACAGATAATAGCAGGCAGTTATCTAATTTCGAATAGAAGATACTGTGTACCTTATTGATATATTGTTACTTGTAGATAAGTAACAATTAGTAGATAACTTGTTGAGATATTATATGATAAGGTGGTTGCACCTATTTGAATATCCTGACATATTTGATATGTTATTAATGAGAAGATAACAATGTTGGTGTATGTGCTCATGTAGAAGGTTGTCGTCTGTGCTCCTGTAGCGATGTTGTTAGGTTAGCACTTGGAGGCTGAATAAGC
Source organism: Glycine tomentella (assembly GCA_007407185.1). Classification (NCBI taxonomy): domain Eukaryota; kingdom Viridiplantae; phylum Streptophyta; class Magnoliopsida; order Fabales; family Fabaceae; genus Glycine; species Glycine tomentella. The sequence continues at coordinate 329,193 of PYAF01005996.1, forward strand.
GCCTATTAATGTGACCAGTGCTGATATGGAGAGTGTCCATGTGTATGGTGACCTTTATGAGATAGCCACGTGTCATTTTACTATTTTGGACTGTACATAAGCCCTCCAACCTCTGAGCCAATTCATGGGCGAAAGAGGGTGAATGAGCATTAATGCATAGTGTCCGATGTTGTAATAGTATAATGAATCTTGTCAGCCCCCGAGTGTAGACAGGGTGTGTCAAGGTTGACAGCTTCGTAGGTCGACCAAAACTTTAAATATTTATTTTGGATTTATGAACCTAAACCTGGACAGTGTTGTCTGGGTTGTGAGTGCTGGATTTTCCCAAAGTAGACTTTTTGACTTTATTGGATAAGTCTGAACTTGGCAGGTAGACGAGACGTCAATGATGATGGATTTTCTTCCAATTTATGACCGTTTGATGTGGTCTTTGGAAACGGGATTTGTGCCCTCATTAATGTTGGCAATCATGTTCAGCCCACGTCCCTTACCTATGCACACGTGTCACTCAAGGAGTGGCCACATTTAGAGATTTGCAGTAGTGGGTGAGATCGTGCGGTAGTGGGAATCGTGGTTAATCACGACGCGGGGTCGCCATTTCCATTTCACCTGTGTCCTTGCTCTCTTGAGTTTTCTTCTTCAATTTTCCTCTCGAGCTTTAAGCTTTTCTTCTGAAAATGTTTGAGTCACCCATTTCTGATTCCGCTTTGGGTATGTGGGGTAGTGATTCTGGAGGCTCTGTTGAGCAACGCATTATGCGCGATGTAATCTCCAATGGTGACTCCTCTGAGGAGGACACTCATGGAGGTGTTTCTGAGCGGTCCTTCTCTTCCAGGAGGAGGACTCATCCCTGCCAAGCTAGCAAAGGAACTTCTCATCCTGTTCGGCAAGCGCGGGCTTCCACCACCCTTAGGGTTAGCGAGCCTCCGCCTTTTACCAATCTCCCCCCTGTTTTTGCTTATGAGAGGGTGGAGCCTTCCAATGTGAGGAGTGTTAAGACTTCTCCTCATAGGTGTCGCAATCGTAGTGCAGGGTCGCCCACTCCTACTGCGGTAGTGGCTGGTTTTGAATGGGTGAGGGAAGATGTTTTGAAATATAAGTCTTCTCTCACCACCCCTGCTAGTATCAATGTCATGTGTCAGCAGATTCGTCTGTCGCACCTGAAGATTCCCGCAAGCTAATTGTCAAGGCTTACGAGGAGGACGAATTTCCCTTCATGAGGGCGGCACCAGGGGCTCTGCCCTTCTTTTTTATGTATCGCTGTCTTTTTGAGGTTTTGGGGCTTCTACTTCCCTTTTCCGCTTTCCAGTGTGCCTTGCTGGATTTTCTGAATTTCGCTCATTAATAACTCCATCCCAATAGTTGGGCGGTGGTATTGGCTTTTGAAGTTTTATGTTCTCACTTGAACATTCGCCCGAGTGTTCAAGTCTTCCTATTTTATTTCCAGACCAAATTGTCTGGAAAAGTTGGCTGGGTCTCCTTGCATAGTGTTTCCAAGAAACTGTTTGAGGTAGACACCAATGTCTTTTGTCGCTTTAAGGATCATTTCTTCAAGATTCGTGAAAGTGGCGAGGTAGCTGACGGTGTGCCTTTGATGCACAACCAGAGAGGGGACGCTCGTTTCCCTTTTTATTGGCAATCTGACCCTACCAGGTTTTGATCATTTGACGAGGATCTTTTGACCCTAGTAGAGAGGTCGGACAGGGAGATCCTGGAGCTATTTCCAGCTTCCCTAGACGCTCGTGCCATTTTGTTGCTTTCTTCAGCTGATGACCCTGCCACCACAATGGACGGTAATTTTCCTTTTTTCCTCCTTTATTTTATGGTGTATAAACCCTAACACTTGCATGTTTTATGTTTTTTTGTAGCTATTATGGGCTACTTCCAATGGAGGCCATTAGTGAAGAATGTGGGTGGCAATGTTATGTCGAACCCTATTCTCCCTAGCTGAAGAAGGGGGTCGTCGACCCACTATCCGGATTGATCCTGCTGAAGTTGCTGCTACTTTCCCCAGCCTCTTTCCTTCTGAATTGTCAAAGAGGAAAAGAGATGAGGGTGCTGGGACATCTGGGTGTAAGAAGTCTCGGGCAGCTTTTGCTCCTCTTAGCTTGCGTGTCATGAGGGAGGCTGTCGGGCTTCTATCTACTTCTCCTCCTCCTGTCCAAGCTCATATACATGTCCAGGGTCCAGCACCTATCTGGGTCCTTGCCCCTGTCCTGGCTCCAATACCTATTCGGGCTCCTACACTTGTTGTTGTCACTGCTTCTCCTACCGTTCCTCCTATTGTTGTTGTTCTAACTCCGCCTGCTTCTCGGCCAGCTTCTCTTGCTTTGGCAATTCTTTCTGAAAATAAAAGGAACACTTCAAAACAACCAAGAGGGGGGGTGAATTGGTTGAACTGGGTAAATTAAAATTTCAAATCAGAGTTGCCACAAGATCTTTATCACTTTAAAACTATTTTGAAACCAAGAATCATTTATTCAATCAAATTCCATTGCCAAGAAATCAATAAGCTATAAAAAACTTTCTGTGCAAATAATTTGAATCACAACCAAAGATATTTAGAGATGAAGAGAAGAGAATAAAGATTAGCCACAGATTTTTATACTGGTTCACTTCAAACACTATGAAGCTACATCCAGTTCTTCCACTCAACACTAGAGTAGAGTTCCAATTGCAAAAATTATTCTTACAAGATATTACAAGCCTCTCTTTATCAACCCTAGATAAAGTTCAGAAGTCTAAAACACTATTAGACCCTTAGAGACCAAACCCAAACTGAGAATACTACTCAGTTTCCCTTAGAGAAACACTATCTCTAATCATCAAGCAAGAAACCCATTTGCAATAAGCCAATCTTTACAAAAAAAATCAATTAAAAGAAATACACCTTCAAAGACTAAGGAAAGATTTCACCTGATAATCCAAAGAACATATGCATATGAATGATTCAATCAGGTTGAAAGAGAGATTACAAACTTAATGCATTCTTTTCCTTTTGCTTTGAAAACCAATGATGCTTCACTCTTTAAATCAATGACCCATATGAATTGGTGAAGCCACAATGATGTTAGAAACTCAGAAAACTCACTAAAGAAAGCTTATGAACATTTGTGATTGCTCAGTATACGAATTTCTCAAAGTTACAAAGCACAGAGCTAGAGGTTCTATTTATAACAGCTTTCTAACTGAAAATAATCAATTTAACCCGCTCCTGTAATCGATTATTTCGCATTTGTAATCAATTAATCCAAGAATGTAATCGATTAAAGTGCTCCTGATAAGTTCTGGGTTTGAGCTATGAACAATATAATCGATTATTCCGTGAAGTAATTGATTAAACCAGACAGACATGTTTTTCTAAATGCATTGAGTAATCGATTACTGAATATGGTAATCGATTAAGACAGTCAGTCGTGTATTCTCAAATGTACTATGTAATCGATTAAAATGGCATGTAATCAATTAAACCAGCTGATCATGTAATCCTTAGGCATAGATGTAATCGATTACGAAATGTTGTAATCGATTAAGACAGTCAGCATGATTTTCTTATTTAAGCCTGTGTAATCGATTAATTCGATATGTAATCGATTACAATGTTCTTGCTTTGTTTTCCAGAAGGCACGAAAAACAAAATAATCGATGCCAACAATCAAATAATCGATTAATTCAGTAAGACTCAATTTTTCCATAAACTTAGCTTTTTAAATGTCTTACTAGCTAATTGCTTTTACTTAGATCATCAATCTAACAATCCTAGATGAATGATTATGAATGATTATACATAAATCAAATTGATCATCCAAAGCTTCTTTGATACACTTGCAATGAGGCATGTTGAAAGCACAAAACCACCAAGCTTGAACCTTGTCCATTTATGCATTAGCTCCTCTTTGAATCAACAATCTCCCCCTTTTTGGCTTTAAACATGCCAAATCTTCAATTTGATTAAGCACAGTTACATGGAGATTAATTGATTTTTTCATTGATGAACTTCAAGCTTTAAGAATCCTGAAAAATTCCATATGCCTTTTGCCAAGCAACAAGTGTTACAGCATGTGATTCATGAAACTTCAATTAAGCTTTATACCATTCCATTAAGTTCCTTTTTACACCTTAACTCCCCCTAAATTCCAGCATACATTCAAATCAAAAAACAGGGGCAAACAGAGTACTTTTCAATTCACTCCCCCTTAATCAATTCTCCCCCTATTTGGCTTGTTAAAAGTCAAAAACAATGTAAGCACAGCAGATATTGAACTGGAATTGCATAATTCATTGAAATTGTTAACATAAAGGGCAGTACATAAGGAATAGAAAACCATAGTTAAAGGAACATAACATATTTCAGCATTACAGTAATAAAAACTAAAATAAGCAAACATAGGCTAAATCTAATCAATCCTAGAACTCAGCAGAGGCTCTATCATCCATGTTAGCCTCAATTGAATCAAGCCTTTCTCTAATTTCTTCTAAGGCTTCATGGGTTTCAGCCTTGAAGTCTTCTTGAAGCTTCAGCATGGAGTCCATCTTTTGAATCATCAATGATTTAAAGTCTGTGAAGGCTGGCTGTGCAGGTTGTTGGTGTTGTGGTTGTTGTTGTCCTTCATCTGAATCAGCAACCATTTCTCCTTGTTCAGCAGCTTCAATTTGGGTTTCCATCACCCATCCATTGGGTGTCTTCCTCATACCCATTTTGGTCAAGTGCTTTTCCTTGATTTGGCTGTTGTAGGAGTTTGTGTTGTCTACTACTTCATTTTCAACATCAATGTTGAAATGATCAATCAGCCTAGAGACAAAAACTGGATATGGGAAAGGATAATTCACCAACCTTTTCGATTTAAGCATGATCTCTTCAAAGATAAGAGCCCAGTTCATGGGTATATGATGCTTCAAGCCATACACCAACTGAAGATCTTCATCAGTTGTTTGGGCATGATTGGTTGCCCTTGGTGTGATGATGTATGTGATCAAATAATGCAGCATCCTATCCTCAGTAGTCATAGGATCTGTACCAAGCCTGGTCCTTAGCCTCATGTGAGGATCATGAAGCATACCTTTGTAGGTATCCATCTTGCTATAGCCCTCTTGTTCTTCATCAAACCTGCGGGCTCCCTCACAAGCTACCCCAGCCATTGCTTCCCAGACTTCATTGGTTATATGCATGGTTACTCCCTTAACTTTGGACCTCATGTCACCCTGCATTGAACCCTTCAAGCAGGTGTAAAAGACCTTCACTAAATCAGGGTAGAAAGTACCCTTCATTTCTAAGAATCTCCTAAGACTTTGGCATTCTAACAAGGCTGGAAATTGGAATCCCTGCCTTATGAACCAATCAAGTTCGATGTATTTGGGAGAGGCCACTGGTTTTGTGGCATTGAACTGCAAATAATTCATCTTATCGGTCTCACTAGAGAACCATAAATCTAACCTATTTGTTGGTTGAGGGGCAGAGGGATTAGAAGAGGATTCCCCAGCTTTTCTTTTAGAAGTTCTGACTCTTTTGGGTGTAGGGTTGGACATGATTACTCTAAGAGAACTGAACTCAAACTTAAGACACAAACAGAGCTAAGAAATGACAGAAAAATGCAGAAGAGGGAAGTAGACAAAGTGCAGATTTTCAAGGGCTTGTAATGTGGTATTTATAGGCACAAATCAGTCACTTAACGTCCATAATTTCAAAAATATAGTTGTTCGTGACAGTTTAATGACATTGGTTGCATTTGGGCAGTTAAAATCTCCATAAAAACCTATCAGATTACGTTCAACAACATGAATAATCGATTATTTCGTAACGTAATCGATTATTCCAGAGCAGTTTGGCTTCTGTAAAACACATGGTAATCGATTATTTTCTTAAGTAATCGATTATTTGATACTTAATCTGAGGTTGAAGATGACCTATAATCGATTCTTTCTTAAGGTAATGGATTATTCCAGAGCTTGCATCAATTGTACAAGTATCAGAGTCATAGGTAATCGATTATCCCGAGTGGTAATCGATTATTCCAGAGCAACAGTTATTCCTTATATTAAAGGTAATCGATTACAAGTCTTATGTAATCGATTATCACAGTGAAACATGCATTTAATCATAGAATTTTAACTAATGTAATCGATTATCCCGATGTGTAATCGATTATTCCAGAGATAGATGAATTTAGGTTATACGAAGAATAATCGATTACCATATGTATGTAATCGATTACATAGGCACATTTTTCATACAGAATGTGTTTTTTAATGAATTTAATCGATTAACCCTTGGTGTAATCGATTATTACAGTCCGTTTATCAGATACAGAGCATTTAGCAGCTTTTAATCAAAGTTCTAAGCATTCATTCATCTTATGACAAATATGGCTTTAAACCATCATCCAAAACACATATAGAACAGGCTAGACTATGTTACTTTAATCAAGAATCCCTAGCATGTTCCTAAGTGCATAAAATCTATCCCTTGGTAATGGTTTTGTAAAAATATCAGCAAGTTGGTTACTGGTGTCAATGAATTCTAACTTTATGTTACCTTTTTGAACCTGATCTCTGAGGAAATGGTGTCTTATCTCAATATGCTTTGTCCTTGAGTGCATAATTGGATTTTTTTATATGTTGATTGCACTTGTATTGTCACATAGCAGTGGAATCTCATTCAGTTCTACTCCATAGTCTTGCATTTGTTGTTTGAGCCACAAGCTTTGTGCACAACAACTTCCAGCTGAAATGTATTCAGCTTCACTAGTGAATAATGCAACACATGATTGTTTCTTGCAGTGCCATGAGATTAATGAACTTCCTAGAAGATGACAAGTGCCACTTGTGCTTTTTCTATCTAATTTGCAACCTGCAAAATCAGAGTCAGAATATCCAATAATATTGATAGAAGCACCTTTAGGATACCAAAGACCAACTCTAGGTATAGCTTTGAGATATTTGAGGATCCTTTTGACAGCAGTCAGATGAGACTCTTTGGGATTTGCTTGATATCTTGCACATAAGCAGACACTTAGCATTATATCAGGCCTACTAGCTGTCAAGTAAAGCCAAGATCCAATCATTCCTCTGAACTTAGACTCATCAACTTTCTTTCCACTTTCATCTGAATCAAGATATGTTGATGTAGCCATGGAGTAGCAGCATCCTTGCTTTTCTCCATTTCAAATTTCTTGAGGATTTCAAGACAGTATTTGGATTGGTTGAGAAAGGTTCCATTCTTCAATTGCTTGATTTGAAGCCCAAGGAAGAATGTAAGTTCACCCATCATTGACATCTCAAATTCTTTCTGTATAGCTGATGAAAAATCCTTGCACAACAAGTGATTAGTAGATCCAAAAATTATATCATCCACATATATTTGAACCAATAAGAAATCATTGCCAAGCCTTTTGATAAACAGAGTTTTATCAACACTGCCGCTTTTAAAAGATTGTTCAAGCAAAAACTTGCTTAACCTTTCATACCATTGTCTTGGGGCTTGTTTCAAACCATAAAGAGCCTTTTTCAATTTATAAACATAGTTTGGATGTTTGTTATCAGTAAAACCAGGAGGTTGTTCAACATATATATCCTCCTCAATGTATCCATTCAGAAATGCACTTTTAACATCCATTTGAAAAAGTTTGAAATTCATGAGACATGCATATGCAAGTAATAACTAACCTGATTGCTTCCAATCTTGCAACTGGAGCAAAAGTTTCTTCATAGTCTATGCCTTCTTCTTGGTTATAGCCTTTAGCCACCAATCTAGCTTTATTTTTGACTATGATTCCACTCTCATCAAGTTTATTTCTAAAAACCCATTTTGTGCCAATGGGTTTAAGAGATGAAGGTCTAGGAACAAGTTCCCAAACTTCATTCCTCTTAAATTGATTGAGCTCATCATGCATGGCATGCATCTAATGTTCATCATTCAAAGCTTGATCAATGTTCTTAGGTTCAATTTGGGACACAAAGGCCATATCACAACATAGGTTTTTTAATGAGGATCTAGTGGATACTCCCTTTGAAACTTCACCTATGATGTTGTCAAGTGATAAATCTCTTGTTGTTCTCCAATCTTTAGCACTTGAACAGGGGTTGTGGATTCTGTTTCAGCACTTGGTTCTTCAATTTTGGATGAGGAATTGTCTATTTCAATTAACTCTTCCAGCTGACCTGCATCACCATCAAATTCTTTTTCCTCCTTAGAGGGATTAGTTTCATCACAAATGACATGTACAGATTCTTCAATGCACATTGTTCTTTTATTGAATACTCTATATGTCTTGCTATGCAATGAATATCCAAGGAAAATTGCTTCATCTGCCTTATCATCAAATTTTCCAAGTGATTATTTCCCATTGTTCAGTACAAAACACTTGCTGCCAAATACTCTTAAATGAGAAATGTTAGGCTTTCTACCTTTGTATAGCTCATAAGGGGTTTTATTTAAAATATGCCTTATAAGTCTATTTAAGGTATAACATACAGTGCTAACAGCATCAGTCCAAAAATACTTAAGTAAATTTGATTCATTAAGATGTGTTCTAGCTCCTTCCTCAAGAGATCTATTTTTCCTCTCCACAACACCATTTTGTTGGGGTGTTCTTAGAGCTGTAAAATTGTGGTTAATTCCATTTTCCTCACAGAATTTTTCAAAATGTTCATTTTGGAATTCACCACCATGGTCACTTCTTATTGAAACTATTTTACATCCTTTCTCATTTTGAGTAAGCTTGGCCATTTTTCTAAAAGCAAGGAAAGCATCAGTCAAAAATAGAGTCCAAGTGTATCTAGAGTAATCATCCACAATCACAAGTCCATAATAATTCCCACCTAAACTCATTGTTCTAGAAGGACCAAACAAATCAATGTGAAGAAGTTCAAGTGGTCTAGAGGTGGAAACAATGTTTTTACTTTGAAAAGAGTTCTTTGTTTGTTTCCCCTTTTGACAAGCATCACAAAGTTT
>PYAF01005996.1:340878-363918 GCA_007407185.1 Glycine tomentella
TTCCCCTTCAAACATAAGAGGTCTGTTTAAAGAGGCACCCTCCTTAAAGGTTATTTGAGAAGTATTCATGTTTCTTTTTTAAAAGAAAAAGTGATCTTGAGTAACTTTCAAGAACCAGCTCTTGATGCCAATTGAAAATAAAAGGAACACTTCAAAACAACCAAGAGGGGGGGTGAATTGGTTGAACCTTGGTAAATTACAATTTCTAATCAGCGTTGCCACGGGATCTTTATCACTTTAAAACTATTTTGAAACCAAGAATCATTTATTCAATCAAATTCCATTGCCAAGAAATCAATAGGCTGTAAAAAACTTTCTGTGCAAATAATTTGAAACACAACCAAAGATATTTAGAGATGAAGAAAAGAGAAGAAAGGATTGAATAAAGATCTTCATTCTATTTTTCCAAAAACTGAAATGTTCCCCTTCAAACATAAGAGGTCGGTTTAAAGAGGCACCCTCCTTAAAGGTTATTTGAAAAGTATTCATGTTTCTTTTTTAAAAGAAAAAGTGATCTTGAGTAACTTTCAAGAACCAGCTCTTGATGCCAATTGAAAATAAAAGGAACACTTCAAAACAACCAAGAGGGGGGGTGAATTGGTTGAACCTTGGTAAATTAAAATTTCTAATCAGCGTTGCCACGGGATCTTTATCACTTTAAAACTATTTTGAAACCAAGAATCATTTATTCAATCAAATTCCATTGCCAAGAAATCAATAAGCTGTAAAAAACTTTCTGTGCAAATAATTTGAAACACAACCAAAGATATTTAGAGATGAAGAAAAGAGAAGAAAGGATTGAATAAAGATCTTCATTCTATTTTTCCAAAAACTGAAATGTTCCCCTTCAAACATAAGAGGTCGGTTTAAAGAGGCACCCTCCTTAAAGGTTATTTGAGAAGTATTCATGTTTCTTTTTTAAAAGAAAAAGTGATCTTGAGTAACTTTCAAGAACCAGCTCTTGATGCCAATTGAAAATAAAAGGAACACTTCAAAACAACCAAGAGGGGGGGTGAATTGGTTGAACCTTGGTAAATTAAAATTTCTAATCAGCGTTGCAACGGCATCTTTATCACTTTAAAACTATTTTGAAACCAAGAATCATTTATTCAATCAAATTCCATTGCCAAGAAATCAATAAGCTGTAAAAAACTTTCTGTGCAAATAATTTGAAACACAACCAAAGATATTTAGAGATGAAGAAAAGAGAAGAAAGATTAGCCACTGATTTTTATACTGGTTCACTTCAAACACTATGAAGCTACATCCAGTTCTTCCACTCAACACTAGAGTAGAGTTCCAATTGCAAAAAATATTCTTACAAGATATTACAAGCCTCTCCTTATCAACCCTAGATAAAGTTCAGAAGTCTAAAACACTATTAGACCCTTAGAGACCAAACCCAAACTGAGAACACTACTCAGCTTCCCTTAGAGAAACACTATCTCTAATCATCAAGCAAGAAACCCATTTGCAATAAGCCAATCTTTACAAAAAAATCAATTAAAAGAAATACACCTTCAAAGACTAAGGAAAGATTTCACCTGATAAGCCAAAGAACATATGCATATGAATGATTCAATCAGGTTGAAAGAGAGATTACAAACTTAATGCATTCCTTTCCTTTTGCTTTGAAAACCAATGATGCTTCACTCTTTAAATCAATGACCCATATGAATTGGTGAAGCCACAATGATGTTAGAAACTTAGAAAACTCACTAAAGAAAGCTTATGAATGTTTGTGATTGCTCAGTATACGAATTTCTCAAAGTTACAAAGCACAGAGCAAGAGGTTCTATTTATAACAGCTTTCTAACTGAAAATAATTGATTAAACCCGCTCCTGTAATCGATTATTTCGCATTTGTAATCGATTAATGCAAGAATGTAATCGATTAAAGTGCTCCTGATAAGTTCTGGGTTTGAGCTATGAACAATATAATCGATTATTCCGTGAAGTAATTGATTAAACCAGACAGGCATGTTTTTCTAAATGCATTGAGTAATCGATTACTGAATATGGTAATCAATTAAGACAGCCAGTCATGTATTCTCAAATGTACTATGTAATCGATTAAAACGACATGTAATTGATTAAACCAGCTGATCATGTAATCCTTAGGCATAGATGTAATTGATTACGAAATGCTGTAATCGATTAAGACAGTCAGCATGATTTTCTTATTTAAGCTTGTGCAATCGATTAATTCGATATGTAATCGATTACAATGTTCTTGCTTTGTTTTCCAGAAGGCACGAAGAACAAAATAATCGATGCCAACAATCAAATAATCGATTAATTCAGTAAGACTCAATTTTTCCAAAAACTTAGCTTTTTAAATGCCTTACTAGTTAATTGCTTTTACTTAGATCATCAATCTAACAATCCTAGATGAATGATTATGCATGCAATGTTCAATGGATTATCGGATTACTCAACTTCCCTTTTACATAAATCAAATTGATCATCCAAAGCTTCTTTGATACACTTGCAATGAGGCATGTTTAAAGCACAAAACCACCAAGCTTGAACCTTGTCCATTTATGCATTAGCTCTTCTTTTAATCAACACTTTCTCCTTCTTCACCTCCTTCCTCTGCAATGCCACCACCTGCTGCTCATTTTTTCACCTCCCTAGAGTTTTTAAGTGCTTCAAGGGAGGTTGACTCTTTGTGGAGTGTCGGGCATACGCTTGATCGAGGGCTGCCTACTCTCTTTGACAGGAACTTGATTAGGTCAGCTGGTACTCATCGTTCACTTGATGCCGCTGAGCTTTTCCTGCATAGATGCCTTGCCATCATCAAAGAGCATCGACAAGTACATCAGGAAGCTATGGGCAAAGCTGCTTCTCTGGAACAGGAACACAACAAGCTGAAGAGCATTGTTTATGGTGCCTTGCAGTTGGAGCGCAATACGCTGAACAAGGTTGTAGTGTCATAAGTTGAGATGATTAAGTGTAATCACCAACTGTCTGCCAAGACGAGTGATTTGTCCAAGCTGTTACGAACTCAACTTGATGGTGATGAACTGATCACTTGTGGCATGTCAGCTATTACTAAAGTTGTGAACGAGAAAGATGAGCTGGTGAGGAAGGTGGTCGGGCTGGAGGTGAAGTTAAAAGATGTTGAGGATGGACTTGCTGCCGAGATGGAGCTGGCTGAGAAGGTGGCGAGTCTAGAGGAAAAGTTGAAGGAGGCTTAAGTTGAGCTTTCTGCTGAAATGGCTGTCATCAAAGAGCTTGATAAGTAGTTGAAGATTTTCAAGCGAGAAGCAGTGGAGCAACATGAGAAAGGCTTCTTCATGGTGATGCGCCAAGCTGGCCTTTTTGCCAAGGACCTTGACTTGAGTCAGTTTGACTCTTTTAAGGATGTGAAGGATAGTGCCTTGGTTGACGATGAGGAGCTTGGTTCTGCTGAGGAGACAATTAGTGATGCAGCTGATGTCTAGGCTACTTTTATTCATGCTTCTGTTGATTTTGTCTTTGCTTTTTGGCCGTGAAGACATTGTAAAGCTTTAACAAATTTAATGAAAATTTCTCCTTTTGCTTTGATTCTTCCGTGTCTTCTTTTGTTTATCTTCTATCTTCTGATTGTTTATTTGTGTTAGTAACCCATAATCCGCTTGACTTGCACTGTGTAAACATTAAGGCCCTATAATTGGAAATGTCCCATTTTGCTTGCTGAGACTTATGAGACAATGATTTGCCAAAAGTGTAGCTTGTGTCTGTAGTGTCAAGCGTGATTCCTGTACTATTGTCGGCTTCCTACGTTCGCAAGTGACTAAATTTGTAGTCTTGCTTGTCGAGGTTCCCGCTTCCAGTATGTGCTAAGAGTGTATCTTAGGCTTTGGAAATGTCGAGGGTTAACCATGGACTTCAAGATTGTTTCTTGAATTTGTCTAGGGTGGACTCTTTTGTCAAGCTTTCTACCATATGCATCAATTATTGTTGATATGTCGAGGGTGGACCTTAGACAAAGATTCCTACAAAATAGAACAATCCTATGGTACTGCACGTCGAGATTCAATAGGAGTTAGAGTACCCAAAATATTTTTCGGGTTTATCAGGTCAAGATGAACTTGAACATTTATATCAAAGATGTTTCTTTGTAGCTCATATTCTTGCATCAGTAGAATTTGTAAGCATTGAAATCATCAAAGTATAGCTTTAGAATACCTCGTGTTTCCTTACTAGATAAGTCGATGAAAACGAAGTTGACCGCAGATTTATCTCAGTTTGGAGAGTTACGGGTTATCAAGAGTTGTTGATAACTATGCGGGTCAATGTTAATTCTTGTCAACGTTCTGCTGACTCTTATGGTTCTCCATATCAGGATTCCATAGTGTGTATTGATATCAAGAGGGTTTTCTTGGATTTTTAGGAGACTGATGTGTTGCTAACACATCCTAGTTTTAGGCTAATTTTAGGTTATAATTCAATTAAATAATTAGGAATATCTCTTAGAATAGGTTAGTTTATTGCTTATACTTAAATTTATCTCATTCCATTATCAAAAGCATGATTTCAGGTCAAAAGGAGGAGAGTAGAAGCCAAAAAGAGAAGAAGCCAGAATGAAGGTCCCGCGCGATCCACGCCAGGATCCGCGCTATCCGCGCCACAAGGCAATTGTCAAGAACTTAGTTCGAACAAGTTGCGCTAACAGCGTGAAGACCTGCGTGACCAGCGCCAACTGCTCAGGACAGCCCTTTCAACTCGAAGTGTCCACGTTATCAGCGTGGATTGCCACGCTATTTGCGCCATCTATTCGAATGTCTCGCGGATCGCGCCAGAGACAGCGCCAGTCGCACCACAAAGTCTGAAGGCATTTCCTCATTCATGAAACCCCCGCGATCAACACGGGTTCTCGTGCCATCAGCGCCATGAAGATGCAGTTGCCTGATTGTAAAAGATTGGGTTCGAAAATACACAGAAACAGGGGCTTTGTTACTCTAATTAAACCAATCTATAAAAGAAAGGCCTCTGGGACTGAAGAAAGAGGACTACTACACACCATTCAAGGGCTTGGAAACCATTGGAAATTATTCATACTTAGAATCAAAGCTAGGTTACTGCAGAATAATGTTTTATTTAACAGCTTTGGTATCTCTGATGTCTATGTCAGGCTAAGTTCTGTATTGTGGTTAGGCCAAGAACCGATGTGAACTCCTATGTAACTTGACTGGTATTGAATGAGATTGTTATGATTGTTTTATTTTACTCTGTTCTTAATTGTTTTACTCTTTCTTAGAACTGGCCATTCTATTTAAGTGCTGAGGGTTAGGATTCGCAATAGGGATGTTGGGGTTCTAATTTCTGACCTGAGTAAAGTAAAAGTTATTCATTGCCTAGGGATAGGGATGCATGACTGAAGAACCTTATAATATATTCTTTTAAATGCTTAACTTGATAAAATTCACTAAGGGATTAGGTTTTTGATTCAGGTTAAAGGGTTAATTCACTAAGGGATTAGGGATTAGCTAAATTAGAAAGTTTTATTCTCTAAGCAGTCAGAAGCAATCAATTTTGATTACCAGTTAAGTGAAAGAGGTAGGAATCAAAGGGGATTGAGTCCTGATCACAATTATTTCATCCATTGGTTACAACTCAACTTATTTTACTGCAGTTTAATTCATTTAATTTCTATTCTTTAATTAAACACTCCAATTCACAACACAACAATTCTTTTAAAATATTTTCTTTTTACTTCCAATTGCTTAGAACACAAATTACTGTGAAATTCATTCCAATCCCTGTGGAGACGATACTCTACTTACCCACTTTATTACTTGAAACTAACGGTGCACTTGCCGTGTTCGCAACAAGTTTTTGGCGTCGTTGCCGGGGATTGGTAAACTGATTTTACAGTAATTTTAATCTTTGTGATTGGAATTTTTTTTTGTTACTAATCGCTTCTCTGAGTTTATGCGAGGTTCAGTTAACCCTGAGGATTTACAGTTCGATCCTGAAATAGAGAGAACTATCAGAAGGAGACTAGCCAGACAAAGAAGGAGAGAAGCTGAAAACTTTGACTTTGATTCAATTCCTGAATTAGAGTCAGAAGCAGAGATGGCTATGGAAAGAAATAATCAGCGGAGACCGAAGGATGAACTAATGGAGGATATTCTGGCTCCTATGTTCACAAGACCAAACTCCAGCATTGTGAGACCACCAATACAAGCAAATCACTTTGACATTAATCCTTCGTTGATTGCATTGGTGGAACACAGTCAATTTGGTGGGGAAGACTTAGAAGACCCTCATGATTTCATTGACAGATTTCTCAGAATCTGTGACACCATCAGACACCAAGGGGTCTCAGATGATGCTGTAAGACTCAGCCTATTCCCTTTTACTATTAATGGAAATGCATTGAGATGGCTGAACAGACAAATATCCAATAGCATCTCGACTTGGGAAGACCTAGTATCGAGATTTTTTGCACAATACTTTTCCATGGATAAATACAACAGGTTGGTGAATGAAATCACCAACTTCACTAAGAATGGAAGAGAATCCCTGTGTGCTGACTGGAACAGATTCCAGGAATTGATCAGGAGATGCCCACAATATGACATGCCTGTGGGTAAGCAGGTACGTATTTTCTTTAATGGTATGACTCCTAAGTCACGTATGATTGTTAATGTTGCAGCATGGGGTACAATAAGGTCAAAAACCGCAGCTCAAACCTATGAGCTGATTAATTCTCTGGCTTGTAATGAAAATGAAAGCATCACCATTCAGCCAAAGAGAGAACCAATACAACTGTGCAGCAATGATGCCATGCTTGCAGAGCAGAAAATCTTAGCCCAACAACTGGCTAAGTTGAATGAAAAAATAAACAGTCTTCAAGTCTCTGCAGCCCAAGTTTCATCCAGCAAGCCACACATCAGCTGTGAATACTGCCAAGGTGAGCATGAATCTAATGAATGCCCTATTCTTGTTGGAGCTGACCCTATGTAGGTTAATGGAGTGTGGAATGATCAGAGACAGCAGCAGCAATGTCATAGGAATCACAGCTTTGCTCCAAGCAACAACTACCAGAGGAATTCCCAAGGAGGAGGGTTAGACTATAAGTCTAACAACTATTTGCAGCCTCTTCCCATTCCAACCACAAGTATCTCTGAACTCGAGAAAGTCGTGATGCAGCTGTCAAAAACAACAACTGAGCACATACAAGCCACAAATGCTTTCATCAATGAGACTAGAGCTCACCATAGAAGTCAAGATGCTTCCATCAGGAATCTTGAAATCCAAATTGGTCAATTGGCGAAGCAAATTTCTGAAAGGACACCAGGACAGTTCCCTAGTGACACAGTGACAAACCCAAGGGAGCATGTCAATGCTATCACCACCAGGAGTGGAAAAGTAATCACCCCTCAGGAAAAGACTGAGGTAAGTAAGAAAGATAATGAGGAGAAGATTACCACAGTTGCTGCAGAACCAGAGGTGGCAGAACCTACAGATAAAGAAAATAAAGAGAAAAATTCTGCACCTCCCAAGAAACAATGGGATTTCTCTCGCTTTGAGAAACCCCCATATCCAGTGCAGACCAAGCAATAAATCCAGAAGTAGCAGCTTGCCAGGTTCTTAGATATGTTCAAAAAGTTACACATTAATATACCATTTGCTGAGGCATTAGCCAATATGCCTAACTATGCAAAATTCATGAAAGAACTTCTGTCAAAAAACATAAACTGCAGGATTGTGATACCATAGCACTCACTAAAGAGTGCAGTGCCATCATTCAAAGAAAGCTTCCAAAGAAATTGAAAGACCCAGGAAGCTTTAACATCCCTATTGCCATAGGAAATATCAATGTAGGGAGGGCACTCTGTGACTTAGGGGCTAGCATAAATTTAATCCCATTGTCAATGTGTAAGTCCTTAGGTATCTCTGAATTAAAACCCACTAGAGTTTCCTTGCAACTTTCAGACCATTCATTAAGGAAGCCATCAGGGGTAATTGAGGATGTGTTGGTCAAAGTAGATAAGTTCATTTTCCCTGCAGACTTCATAGTCTTAGATATGGAGGGTGAAAGTGAAATCCCTCTGCTGTTAGGAAGGTCATTTTTAGCAACTGCTAGGGCCTTAATTGATGTAGAACAAGGAAAATTGGAACTTAGGATGGATAATGAATCTGTTGTTTTTAATTTTTTTGATACTGTGAAAAATCCATCTGACAACCATAATTGTTCTAAGCTAGATTTTCTGGATAATGTAAATTGTGCAGGGCAAACAGAGAAAGAAAAACTGGAAGTTCAAAGCCTAGAGACCACACAAGAAGTTACTAAGGTGCTTGAGAAGAAAGAAAATGATTTCCCAATTGGAGCACCGAAAGTTAAGCTGAAAAAGATTCTGGAAGAAGCTGTGGAGACACATAAGAAGCATTGGGGCAAAAAGCTGGAGGCTGCACAATGGGAATACCAAACTGCAGACAAAACACATGTAACTGCAGAACAGAATGCCAGGACCTGTAAAGAGAAGACCAAGAAATGGTGTAACAACAAAATTCGCCAAAAAGAAATTGAGCCAGGACAACAGGTATTGCTCTCTAAAATTCGCCTGAAGCTTTTCTCAGGTAAGTTAAAACTCGGTTGGTCTGGTCCTTTCTTGGTACAAAGGATTTGTTCTTATGGAATAGTAGAAATCTCTTCTTTAGACAAGGACATGAATTTTAAAGTGAACAAATGTCGGCTGAAGCTTCACTTTGGAGACCAAGTGGATAGAAACGTTGTTTTTGTTCCACTTAAGTGCACAGATGATTAACAAGAGGAAGCGTCTAGCTCAAGACATTAAATGAGCACTTCTTGGAATCCTTTCCGAGAAATTGGTTACTGATGTAAATACATAGTTTCTTTAAGTCCTTTTTAATTTTGATAACAGTAGATTTATATTTATGCAAGTTTAAATTTTAGTCATTTAGGTTCCACGCATTTTTAGTTAGTGAATAAAAACAAAAAGCAATTCAAAAAGAAAAGAAAAAGGGCAGCTTAAAGCATGGCGCTACCCGCGCCAAGTGTGGCGCTAACCGTGCCAACAGGCGGCCAATTCACGCTAATCGCGTGCTCAATGGTGCTACTAGCGCCATCAATTCGTGCCTAATACCAAGCATTCACGCTAACAGCGTGAAATCTCGCGCTAATCGCGTGAGAAGTTCAAACCAGAGCTCTGCATCTGCATCATTTCACGCTACTCATGTGGATAGTGGCGCAAACCGCGCCAATTGTTCGAACTCAGGCTTTTGTTTTTCAAGTTCCACACTATGCACATCCATGGACAATGATGAATTTTTGTGGTTCCTATTTCTATTGATCTGATTGTGTCATTTTGTAATATGTCTGAGCTTAAATCTGGGAATCATGGGCACACTGTGAAAATTTTAGCATATTGATTTCCCCAGATGCTTGTACACATGCTTGTTGTGTTAAAAACTGAAACTGTGCTGTTATTTTTGAATACTATTCACTGATGCACAGTCTACCAGAATCTGAACCAATGAAAGGAATAAATCTGGGAATTCAGCCCACTGCATCAGGTATATATTTGGAATTTTTTCTGAGTTTCAGGGTGCAGAGATTGAGAGAGACAAGAAGGAAGTGCTGCTGCATCCAGTATCAAAGTGACAGACCATTTAATTTTGTTTTTTTGTTTTTGTTTTTAATTTTCAGTATGTTACATCACTTTTAGGTTAGTTGTTTTTAAGTGTGTTCTGTTTGGATTAATGTTTCGTTCTGGTTGTGATTTCTCAAATAATGCATACATGATTGAGTATTTAGCAGCACATAATCCTTTTCAGTTATTGCTGGGGACAACAATTTTCTAAATCTGGGAATGGGTGCATATGCATTATTTGAAGAATCACATTCAAGAAATAAAGGATGTCCAACAGAAATTTTTTTTAGTCAGTAGTTCAAATTTTTTTAGTTGATTATTTCAATAAAGGTTAGAAGCACATCAGATTTTTCAGACTAAAAAGTGAATGGACACAGTAATGGATAGAACATCTCTGATGAAAGCTTGTGTGAAATGAAACATAACATGAACTGCATGATACATGAATGGAATTGTGATTGTTGGTATGTGATATGCATGTTGAAGTTGAAATGATGCTTGAAATGAAGTCAGCAGAGATTGACTTGAGTCTAACACCTGTGAGGTTTTGAGCCAAACAGTGGTAAATTTTTTCTGAAAGACTCCATTTTCATAAGTACTCTAGAACTTGAATTGTTTCTCTGGATGTAGGTGTGAATTGACATGATTAAGGCAGTTTCTTCTTCTGAACACCAGGGCCAAATTGACTCACCTTCAACTCTTTTCCATTTGCTACCTATTTGAGCCTGAGACTTTCAATTCAGATGCCCAAATCAGAGCCATATACATTGACCAACCTCCCTGAGGCTAGAGAAAGCTAATTAAAAGTCCTTTGACAGTAAATCACAGGGAATTGTCCATCAAGGCAGAGAGGAACACAAGTTGACTCCAATTGGCATGGAAAGCTAAGAGAATAAACAAATAAGTCCAGTTGGAAAATAATAAGCCTGAGATTACCAGCTGGAAGTTTGAGAAGTTGCAGTGTTTTGTTGGTTTTACTTTATAAAAAAAAAAATAGAGTTATTATATTTGTTTTTGTTTGAGTTACCATAAAGAATAAAAGTTTGAATTAAAGTTGCCAGGTTTGAAAAAGATGAACAAGGAGTATGAATTACCACAAGATTGAACTTAGGGACTGGATCTAGCCTCATTAGCTACTATCCCAAAGATTTTCCTACCCTTAGCCCAACCAAGTTACAAGCCGGAAAAGACCTTTTGATCAAGTTGTGCTTGCATCTGTTGAGAATATATTCAAGCTTATGGTAGTGCTGTGACTATGTTGAGTGAGAGATTATCATAACCTGATACACTTGAGTGATGAGCGGAACAAACACAGTCTGTAGGAACACTCAAGTTAACTCTCATAATTTGACAGAATTGATAGTGTCATGGAAAGCTTTGATGTGAATTGATTATATTCAGCAGGATGATTCTAGGACTGTTAATTGTGGTTAAGTTTGGTTATTGATCCTTGCTTTTATCTTGAGGTTCTGTCTGTTGCTGTGGACAGCAACTATTAAATCTGGGAATTGTTTGATGTGTTGCTAACACATCCTAGTTTTAGGCTAGTTTTAGGTTATAATTCAATTAAATAATTAGGAATATCTCCTCGAATAGGTTAGTTTATTGCTTATACTTAAATTTATCTCATTCCATTATCAAAAGCATGATTTCAGGTCAAAAGGAGGAGAGTAGAAGCCAAAAAGAGAAGAAGATAGAATGAAGGTCCCGTGCAATCCACGCCAGGATCCGCGCTATCCGCGCCACAAGGCAATTGTCAAGAACTCAGTTCGAACAAGTAGCGCTAACAGCGTGACCAGCGCCAACTGCTCAGGATAGCCCTTTCAACTCGAAGTGTCCACGCTATCAGCGTGGATTGCCACGCTATCCACGCCATCTATTCGAATGTCTCGCGTGGATCGCGCTAGAGACAGCGCCAGTCGCGCCACAAAATTTGAAGGCATTTCCTCATTTGTGAAAGAGGTAGGAATCAAAGGGGATTGAGTCCTGATCACAATTATTTCATCCATTGGTTACAACTCAACTTATTTTACTGTAGTTTAATTCATTTAGTTTCTATTCTTTAATTAAACACTCCAAATTCACAACACAACAATTCTTCTAAAATATTTTCTTTTTACTTCCAATTGCTTAGAACGCAAATTACTGTGAAATCCATTCCAATTCCTGGGGAGACGATACTCTACTTACCCACTTTATTACTTGAAACGAGCGGTGCACTTACCGTGTTCGCAACAGAGACATAAGGTGGACCCTAGTTTTTGTGCCAAGTATTCATCTTGGTCTTTATGTTCCTGAGAACTTTTGTTCCTGCAACGACATAATAATAACATATGTTGAGGGTAGACATAGTTGTACCTCATGTTTTGCCGATGTTGATACCAGTGGAATTGTCCATGCTGGATTTTGTAGAGATTTCCCCAAGTGTAGTCTTTGTTCTTGGTTCGAAGAGCTGATCTTGGATTCTCTGTGTCATTGTAGTTGTACCAGTGACGAGTCCGTCCTGGGTTTTTAGAGGTCAACCAATGCTTGGATTTATGAACCTTGACAGTCTACCAGAGCTTGGGTTTATGCACTTTTGTAGTGTACCAAGAGCTTTTCTTGGGTTTCCAAGGTCTCCCAAGACCTACCAAGCGCTTGTCTTGGATTTTTAAGGCCTACCCCCACAACGGGAATTACGTGCCTTTTAAGATACCAAGAGCCTATCTTGGGTTTGTGAGGTCAACCAAGACTTGGGATTATGAGCCTTGACGACTAACCATTGTTTGGATTTACGAACCTCTGAAGTCTTCCAAGACTTATGTAGAGTACCAAGACGCGTCCACCTTGGATTTTTGCTAAACTTGTCAAGGGTGGACCCTAGCAAGTACCCGGACATGGTCCTCGGTTTTAGTCGAAGCTGGACCTGGGAGAATGATCTGGCTGTTGTACCTGAAATTAGTCACAATCTTGCAACTTTGATGTAGGTTACAACATAAGAGTATATGTTTTATTAATGTAATTTTTAATATACATATTCCCTCCTTTATTCATCAGATGGGCCTTATTAAAACCTTTCAAGTGAAAAACCCAAATGGGAAAAAAGGACTTGATTAGGAAAAAGAGTATGCCATCCAGACTTGATCTTCTTAGTTGAAGTAGAACTTTAAATGGGTAGCATTCCAAGTTCTCAGAATGTCTTTGCCATTAAGTTCCTGTAGCTTATAGGCATTGTTGTTCAGGTTGGTGATCACTTTGAACGGGCCTTCCCAATTTGGTCCTAGCTTCCCTGCCCAAGGATCCTTTCGGGCTTCGCCCCGAACTTGCCAGACTAAGTCGCCTGGCTGGAAGTTTCGATGTTGAACTTTGGAGTTATATCTTTGTGTCCTGCAGAGCTTGGCCGCTTCTTTGATTCTGGCTATGTCTCTGAGTTCCTTGCTAGTCACCAGTTCAACTCTCATGTTGTCCTCGTTGCACTGTTCCTGAAAAAGCATCCTTCTAGACGAAGGTTCCCCAATCTCAACGGGTATCATGGAGTCAGTACCGTACGTGAAACGAAAGGGGGTTTCCTTTATAGTGCTTTGAGGTGTGCAATGGTAAGCCCACAAAATATTGGGAGGTCCTCCTTCCAAAGACCTTTGGACTTGTCCAGTCTAGTGCGAAGGGCTCGTAGTATGACTTTGTTGGCTGCCTCCGCCTAGCCATTGGTTTGTGGATGTTCAACAGAAGTGACCAGGTGTTTGACGCCTAGTCGTGTGAGGAAATCCTTGTAGGTCTGTGCCTTGAATTGTGTACCATTGTCTGTAACGATAGCGTAGGGTAGATCATATCTACATATGAGATTTTTCCATGTGAAGATTTCAACTTTATTGGTTGTTATCTCTCGTAGTGGCTTTGCCTCAATCCATTTGGTGAAGTAGTCTATTACCACTAGTAGGAACTTGATCATCCCTGGAGCTTTAGGAAATGGTCCCAATATCTCCATGCCCCACATAGCAAAGGGCCATGGAGAAGAAATAGTATGAAGGTTGACAGGGGGAATCCGTGGGATGTCCGCAAACTCCTGACACCTTTTTGCATTTATGTGCAAAGTTGAAGGCGTCCGTCCTGAGGGTTGGCCAGTAGTATCCTGCTCGTACTACTTTAGTGGCTAGGGAGCGTCCTCCTATATGGAGTCCGTAGATCCCTTCATGGATCTCTCTCAGGACGTAGTTGGCCTGTAAGCTATCCAGGCATTTGAGTAGAGATGTTGTCAGTCCTCTTTTGAATAACTCATCGTCGATGATGACGTAGTAGCTGACTTTCCTCTTTAGACATCGGGCCTCATTCTCATATACTGGGAGTATTCCTTTTATGAGGAAGTTTCTATAAGGTGTCATCTAATTGATCTCCTCCAACTCAATAGCCATTACCTCTGGGGTGTCAATGGTGGGTTTTTGGAGTGTTTGTTGGATGATTGTTTTGAGGTGCCCAATCTTTTTGGTACTGGCCAATTTGGATAGCAAGTCGGCCCTGACATTACTCTCTCGAGGTATGTGATGCATCCCAAAACAGTCGAAGCTGTCGATGAGTGTTTTGGCCAGGTGGTAGTATTGGAGGAGTGTAGCCTCTTTGGTTTGATATCTGTCTGATATCTGACCCTGGACTAGCTGTGAGTCAGAGTAGCATCTTAGACATTGAGCTCCAACCTCTTTTGCGAGTTTGAGTCCTGCTATGAGTGCCTCGTACTCGACTTGATTGTTTGAAGCTTTCAAGTTGAGCTTGAGAGCTTGCTCTAATGAGATATTATTAGGTCCTTCAAGTATGATGCCTGCTCCGATTCCTTGTACGTTGGATGCTCCATCCACGTAAAGGTTCCACCATGAATTGTATTTTCATGGGGCCGCATGGTTCATACCGAATGTCAAATTCTGACAGTTCAACTGACCATGCTACCATCCTTCCTGCTAGTTCTGGTTTCTGCAGTACTTGTTTGATTGGATAGTTAGTCTTGACTACACTTGGTGACTTTGGAAATAAGGTCGAAGGCGCCTAACGGAGGTGACCAGTGCAAAGGCTATCTTTTCAATCATTTGATAGCGCTTTTCAGTGTTGTGTAGCATGTGGCTAGTGAAGTAGATAGGGCATTGATGTTTCCCTTCTTCTTGGACGAGTGTTGAGCTGACAGCTTCATCCTCAACTGAGAGGTATAAGATCAATGGTGCTCCCTGTCGAGGTCGACTCAAGACAGGCGGCGCAGCTATTGTTTTTTGAATTTCTTGAATCCTTGCTCACAGATATCATTCCATAAGAATGGTTTTATCTTGCTGAGCAACTTGTAGAAAGGCTTAGCCTTCTCGGCAAGTTTCAGAAGGAATCTTGATAAGGCCGCTAATCTCCCGTTCAGTTTCTGAACTTCGTTGATGTTGGTCGGGCTATGCATCTGTAAGATGGATGACCATTTGTCCGGGTTGGCTTCGATTCCTCGGTGTGTGATCATAAGCCCAGGAACTTGCCGCCACCAACCCCGAGTATGCATTTTTCGGGATTGAGATGCATGTCGTACTTACGAACTTCTCCGAATATTTCCTCAAGGTCTGCCACATATTGGGCTACGCTTTGAGATTTGACAACCATGTTGTCTACGTAGACCTTGATGTTGCGTCCGATTTGCTTTCTGAATATTTGGTCCATTAGTCGCTGATATGTAGCTCATGCATTCTTGAGGCCAAAGGGCATGACTCTAGCAATAGTTGGTGTCTTCAATGATGAAGGCCATCTTTTCTTCATCCGGAGCATGCATTCTAATTTGATTATAACCAGAATATGCATCCAGGAAGCTTAAGATATGAAATACGGACGCCCCATCAACTAGTCTGTCGATGTTGGGTAGTGGATATGCGTCCTTTGGACATGCCTTGTTGAGGTCTGTGAAATCTGTGCACATGCGCCACTTTCCACTTGCTTTTTTTACCATGACAACGTTGGCGAGCCAGGTAGAGTATCTGACTTCTCTGATAAAGTTGGCTTTAAGCAGCTTGTCTACCTCTTCTTTTACGGCCTTTCGTCTTTCTTCTCCCATATTTTGCTTTTTCTGTGCTATTGGCTTAGCCTGTGGACATATGGCCAGTTTGTGGCAGATGATATTAGGATCAATACCTGGCATGTCGAATGGCTGCAACGCGAATAGAGATGCATTTTTGTGGATCACGTCCTCTATTTGCTTGTACTCATGATTGGTGAGTTCTTTGCTAAGATGGGTGCACTGTCCAGGTTTGGGCTCGAGTTGTAGTTTGACTAGCTCTTCGATCGGTTTTGGTCCTTTGTCGATATTATCATCGCGTGGATCCACGTTAAAGGCTTCATCATAGCAAATTGTGTACACTGTCAATGTATAAGGGGCAGGCTCTTTGTCTATATTCATTACCTAGGTGGTACCCCCGAAGTGGTACGATGTCTGTTTGACTGTCTGTTAGGAGGATATGGTACCACTTTAAGGCTTTCAACATAGCATTGTCTGGCTTGTTTTTGATCTTCCTTTATAGTGATTATTTCTCCTGTTACGGTAGGAAATTTCATCTTCAAGTGGGGGGTAGAGATGATAGCCCCCAACTCGTTCAATGTTTTCCTACTTATCAGGGCAAGGTAGGATGTATCGGCATCCACAATGTGATGTCTAATAGTTAAACTCCTTGATAGAGAACCCTGACCAAAGGTGGTCATTAGGTCGACATAGCCCAGGGTTTCCACTCTTTCACCTGCAAAGTCGAGTTGTAGATCTGGATAAGGTTGTATGGAGCTTGACGAGATCTCGAGCTTCTGGAATGTCTTTAGGTATAGGACACCTGCGGAGCTACCTTGATCAATGAGTACTTTTTTCACCTTGAAATTTGTGATTATGAGAGAAACAACCATGGGGTCGTCTTGATTGACAGGATTGATTCCCTCAAAATCCGCATTAGTGAAAGTAATGGGAGGTAGACTTCTTAATGGAGGAACGTTGACACAGTTTATGTCTATGTCTCGTATGATGTGCAGGTGTCTCTTTCGAGATTGGCTATACGATCTTCCATATGAGAAGCCACCCGCGATGGTATGGATTACACCACGAATATGTTGAGTGGGCTCCTCTTCTTGCTGACGAGGGGGTTGACGCTCGCGTCTAGGTTGCGTTTGTCGCTGCCTCCCTCAGTCTTCTACGTCGTCTCTTTTTCTGTCGTTGTCTCTGTTTCAGGATCGGTCTCCCTGTCGCCCCTCCTGTCTATTTTCCCGTGGAAAATTATCATGTCTCTTTACATACCATGATAAGTGTCCAGCTTGGATAAGTTCTTCTATCTTATCTTTTAATGTTAGACAGTTATCTGTATTGTGGCCTGTGCCACGTGGTAGCGACAGTATCGTTAGGGTTTTTTCCTAACTTTGTGGGACCTAGAAAAGTCACCTGTACCTCCGTGTTGAAGGCTTCATCCATGATGGTGGTTTGATTGACCATCAGGGGAGTATATCTTTCAAACCTGGGTCCTTTTGGGAGAAGTTGAAGTCTGTGCAGCTTTCGCTTTGCGTCTGTTCGTCTCTGGTAGTAGGAGTGTGTTCATCCTCTCGAGGATGTGTCGCTCGATGATCACGGTCAGCTCTCAACTGTTGGATATCTTCCTGGTATTTGCGTTCCATCTCGGCTATGCGGTTCTAGAGTTGTTGTATAGTGTCAGCATTCATCATGGTAGTTTGCGGGGGGTTAGACGCGTCGACAGGGTTGTCGCGTCTAACGCTGGAGTTTGTACTAACCATGAAGGTGTGCTGATGATTTTCTGGGATGCGAGGCTGCAGGGTAAGTTTTACCTGGGCCCACGCGTGGGCTTGATGTGGCCTTAGTGAACTCTAAATCCCATAACGTCGGGTAGTGAGTAAGCTTTACTTAGAGGAGGGATCTGCAAAACAAAAGAAAAACACTCTGACGCTCAAGTAAGTACATCAATTGTTAAAGAATATGAGTGTGGGAACTCAGTATAAGATATAGATTTAGTAGCTTGAGTAATGCATTCAAGTACTGACTAGAGTGAATCTGAGATGGGTTAGAGAGAACCTGGATGGTTGTATTTATAACATGGAGTATGGGTCTTTGGTCATTGCTTATAGATAATCTATTAATAAGATAATAATAACAAATAATAGCAGGCAGTTATCTAATTTCGAATAGGAGATAATGTGTACCTTATTAATATATTGTTACTTGTAGATAAGTAACAATTAGTAGATAAATTGTTGAGATATTATATGATAAGGTAGTTGCACCTATTTGAATATCCTGGCATATTTGACATGCTATTAATGAGAAGATAACATTGCTGGATCCATGCTCCTGTAAAAGGTCGTCGTCCGTGCTCCTGTAGCAATGTTGGCATGGAACCCGGACACGTATGTCCGGGTTGGCACTTGAAAGTTGAATAAGCGCCTATTAATGTGACCAGTGATGACGTGGAAAGTGTCCATGTGTATGGTGACCTTTATGAGTTTGTCACGTGTCATTTTACTATTTTGAACTATACAATACACAAAAATTCACTCATTTTTCAGTCTACTATTTGCATTATTTGGTTTATTTACCTTATTTCGCCTACTTCCTTTATTGTTTTTAGTTATTTTTCGCTTTTCTTTACCTCAATTCTACATAAGAGTAATTTAATTTAGAAATTTCAATTTATTCACTGCTATAAAATTCTTTGGATTGAATTAAGAATCCAACCAATGAATAAAGCCTCTTGTTTGAATCAATCACCTAAAGGGAGTCAACGATTAATACTTAAACATCATCATCACTAAAGAAATTTCACATCAATAATTACCAAACATCCAAATGAAAATTTTCAAACTTATACAATACAATGATTTATATTGAATGTTGTAAATATACAAGCTGTTACAGATTCAACTTGCAAGACTGTTGTAGCTTCTGAAAGAACCATACTTGAAAAGTAGGTGACCATTTTCACGTGCTGTGAACCAAATGAAAATTTTCAAACTCATACAATAAAGTGATTTAATTTGAATGTTCTAATATACTAGCTGCTAGAGTTTCAACTTGCAAGACTGTTGTAGCTTCTGAAAGCCCCATATCTGAAAACTAGCTAGGTGACTAGGTCCACGTGCTGAGGACCGTGGACCAATAACACGTATGCTGCTATTTTATCGATATATTAGCAAGGGGTCTTCTGACTGAAACTCCAAACACCACTCATTGTCGTTTTTCACATAATAAATTTCATTTATATATTGTTTTTAAAAAATCGTCACAAATTATTTTCTTACTCCAACCCTTATGAAATCTGTAAGTCGTTATTTTTAATATGGGAACTTCTTTTTATTTTCTAGTATCACGTCACTTCACTGTTAGTAGTATTTAATATTTTTTAATAGAAAGAACTGGTATAAGATCTCATTTTATTTACACGTGGAGAAATGGTTTGGTTAGTGAAATAATTCATATTTAATTTTCTTCATATCTAAAATTTTCTTAGATTAATAATAATCACTCACTACGAGCAGAATTAATCTTTGGCCAATAGATTGGAAGATATATGTAATCTCTCACTCAAGAAATGTTTTTTTAATACTTTCAAAATTAAAATAATTATTTTAAATCATGCATTTATAATAATGATTTTTTTCTTAATTTGTAAATTTTAGCTTTAATTAACTATTTTAAATATTTACATATTAAATTTTATATTTATTCATGCAGTCTAAAGTTAATAAAAGTATGAAACCATATTACACAAAAAATTATAAAATCATATTATAAAGGAGGTAGAATGTCATTGAAATGTAATTTTAGGGTTAGGGTAGAGGATGAGTTTGGCTCACTCTCTCCATCCTTGTCTCTGCATAAGGCATGGCAAGTATGAGTTTGGGTATAAAGGAGGTAGATTTAAAATTTTAATACATACTTTTATTTTAGTCGGGTTTTATCGAATTTAGGGATACTCACATATAACTAATTGGACTATTTTTATAACTTAAATTTATTTATATATTTTTATATAAATCATATATTAAGTTATTAATTATATTTTAATTTAAATAATATATGAAATAATAATGAATAGCAAAGATATTAAAGAAAAAAATTAAAAATTAAATTATATTTTTAGTTAAATGTATAAGTCTAAGTTTATTATTTAATTTGTATTCTAATTTAAATTATTTAACTAGTAGGATAATTAATTTATATTTTTAAAAATTATAAGTTGTGACAAAAAAAATAACAATGATAGTTACAGGTTGATCATAATGGTGGTTTTAGCGATGGTCATGGCGATGGTAGCGACAATCATAGTGGTAGTGGTGATGAGTTTATTGAGATATTTTATGAAGTGGTAATTGATTTCTTCATATATTTGATTTTTTTATTGAATCTTTTAGAGATTTGATAGTTATATTAGATTTTAATTTGACTTTATAAATATTTTACTCTTAATCGTCTATTACTTTTAATCTTGATCAGATAATTGTTAATAGTTGTTCTCATGTTCTCACAAAAGAGAGTATCTTACAGGAGTCGTACTATGTATGAGGATGTTTCAAATGAGAAAAATCTTAAAATGAGAAATGAGAATAACTAACGATAATCATTAGCTCAAGATAAAGAAATACTTAAAAAATTTTGAATTAAAGTCTCATATAACACAAATCTCTAAAGAATCATCTACCAAAAATCAAATCAAATATATAAAATTTCTCAATTATCAAATCATAATATACCTTAATTATCATGTCACTCTCCTTTAAGATTGTCGTCAACTCATCACCATGACCACCACCATTATCGCCCACCAGGATCATCCCAGCTTCTACAACAACAACTATCGCCACTGTCGCCATCATGTGCAACCGCCACTATGATTTTCATTACCATCACCAGTGCTGCCACCACCATCGCAATCATGGCAATGGTGGTGTCTATTTTTGGTGATAGTGGCAACGACAACAATCATCGCATGGTGGCAACTATCATGGTGACAGTGGTGGTGACAAGAGTCACAATGGTAATGATGATGGGTTAGTTGAGATATTTTAGAACGCAATAATTGAAATCTTTTATAGATTTTATTTTTGTTAAGTGAATCTTTAGAGATTTGATTGATACATGTAACTTTAATTCAAATTTGTAAGTATTTTAATCTCAATTGCTTTTTTTTTCTAATATTGATCTAATGGTTGTTATTAGTTATTCTCATTTCTCATTTTAAGATTTTTCTCATTTGAAACATCTCATATATGTATGTATGTATGCATGTATGCATGTATGTATGTATGTATGTATGTATGTATAGAATACAACTCCTATGAGAACATTTTTATGTGAGAACATGAGAAAAATAAATAACAACCATTAGATCATGATTAAAAATAATAGATGGTTGAGAATAAAATATTTTAAAATTAAAATTAAAATCTTATATAGCCATTAAATCTCTAAAAGATTTACTAAACAAATATCTCAATTATCGTTTACCCATCACCATCATGGTGGCAAAGGTGGTGGAAATTGGTGACAATGATGGTGGTGATTGGCAACAACGGTCATGGCGACGAACATGGTGGTGGTTAATGACGGTGGTGATAGCAGTGATAATTGTGGTGGTTGCTGCAACAATGGTCTTGGTGGTGGAAGCGAAAATCATGGTAGTGGTGATGATGGTGATGGGTTAATTGAGATATTTTAGAAAGTGATAATTGAGATATGTATATATTTGTTTGTTGTTTGGTTAATTTTTTAGAGATTTAATGATATATTAGATTTTTGAATTTGAATATGAATTTTAAATATTTTAATCTCAACTATCTACTATTTTTAATCTTGATCCAGTGGTTGTTATTAGTTGTTCTCATGTTCTAACATAAGATCGTGTTCTCACAGCTGTGACATGAAGAGTTGTCCAATGAACATAACATGAAGAACTGCTGCAACACACTCAAAATGAAATTTCATCAACAAGATGAGTTAATTCTGGACATTGTATCTAGAGTTCAAAAAATGTAATTGAGCTATTCTTGATGGCTATAGAAATCTTGAAGAACGATCTTCAACTTTCATGCGCAAGTTGTGGTCTAATAAAATCTGTATCATGGACAAAATTGAGCCTGAAGTTGTAGACACTGATTTACCTAGATAGCTTGATATGCGTGCAGTAATTTGAAGACTTTTTGAGCTACATAAGTGCATTTGAGATGATATTAGTGTCTATGGAAATCTTAAAGAAAGATCTATATCTTTCATGAAGAATTATGGAGCTAATATGGCTTTTATCTTTGAGGAAATTGATGATTAAGATAAAGATGTCATTTTGTCCCCACAATATAACACAACTGCAATGCTTTAAAGATTTCTTATATTATGCAATGGTCTAAATGACATGAGACTAGTGCCTGAATGTCAAGGATATAATTGTCTACAACTTTCATGAAGACATCAAAATCCATTTTGGCCATTCAAAGGGTCAAAGAAATTAAAAATAGTAGTGAACTATCATGCTATAAGAAGAACATTTAGTGGTTTTCAATCTACATCAGAGAGCTATCTCAAAACATAACATCATATGCAGGAAAACTATGCAAGATCTACAAATGATACAATGAAAG
Organism: Glycine tomentella; assembly: GCA_007407185.1. NCBI lineage: Eukaryota > Viridiplantae > Streptophyta > Magnoliopsida > Fabales > Fabaceae > Glycine > Glycine tomentella. The sequence continues at coordinate 363,084 of PYAF01005996.1, forward strand.
ATATACAAAAATGCATAACATAGTAAGTGTTTTAATGAGTTCAGAACAAGCTCAGAATGGATGTCTCAACTATGCTTTCAAGTGAGAAACTTTAGAAGATTTTGAAAGAAGCCCATTTGTTGATGAAGTCAGTGCTTCCCTCTAAAGATATCAACCTTACTAAGTTGCAAAGACATCAAGAAGGTCTTACATTGGAGGTTTATCAAAGGCTACAATGAGCATAGTACATTAGAATAAAGTTGTACTAAAGTCAACATTAGAATGATGTTATTAAGGATTTTGAGAGTGTGAACCTTAGAATGATATTCTAAAGATAGACCATAATAAAGACAAGATAGATTTTGAGATGATTACATGATGATGATGTATTGAAGTCAAGATCATGCAATATCTATGCATCAAAATGAAGTTGCTTCAAGGTCTACATCATAATGATGAAGATCTTGACTCTGAAGGCCGAACTTCAAAATGGAGTTCCTAATGATTCATACTACACCTCAAAGACAATTTCATGTTTTCCATATGCTGCCACACATACAAAGGGCACATCGAGAAGGCTAAGATTGACAACATCTCACTTTCCATATGTTGCGACATGCACTGAAGACACATTAGAAAGTGAATGCTAACTACATTTAAAAATGCACAAATTGAAAGCTGAGAATACCATTGAGAAGATCTTGTGTGAAACATTAGAAAGTAGAATGAAGAGACTTTATGAAGTCTGAACCAAGGATAGAACACTAACATGACAACAACAACAACCTTCACAAATTACCTATGCTAAAGTATGCTACTTTAGAATGATATGTGTTGTGATGAAGTGTTTGGATTG